>ML101228.1:14698-44374 GCA_003697995.1 Taxidea taxus jeffersonii | reverse complement strand
TATATATATATATATATATATATATATATATATATATATATATACTGTTTATGTCCGTATCCAACACCACCAGATTTAGAGTAAGTGGATGGAAAACAATTTACCATGCTAATGGACATCAAAAGAAAGCTGGGGTAGAAATCCTTATATCAGATCAATTTGATTTTAAGCTAAAGACTATAATAAGAGATGAGGAATGACACTATATCATACTCAAAGAGTCTGTCCAGCAAGAAGATCTAACAATTTTAAATATCTGTGTCCCTAACATGGGAGCAGCCAACTATATAAACCAATAATAGAATCAAAGAAACACATGGACCATAATACAATAATAGTAGGGGACTTTAACACTCCATTCACTGAAATGGATAGATCATCCAAGCAAAAGATCAACAAGGAAATAAAGGCCTTAAATGACACACTGGACCAGATGGACATCACAGATATATTCAGAACATTCCATCCCAAAGCAACAGAATACACATTCTTCTCTAGCGCACATGGAACATTCTCCAGAATAGATCGCATCCTAGGTCATAAAACAGGTCTCAACCGCTTTCAAAAGATTGGGATCATTCCCTGCATATTTTCAGACCACAATGCTCTGAAGCTACAACTCAATCACAAGAGGATATTTAGAAAGAACCTACATCCATGGAGACTAAAGAGCATCCTTCTAAAGTATGAATGGATCAACCAGGAAATTAAAGAAGAACTGGAAAAATTCATGGAAACAAATCAGAATGAAAACACAATGGTTCTAAAACTAGAAGACACAGCAAAGGCAGTCCTGAGAGGAAAATATATAGCGATACAAGTCTTTCTCAAGAAACAAGAAAGGTTTCAAACACACAACAGAACCCTACAACTAAAGGGGCTGTAGAAAGAACAACAAAGAAAGCTTAAACCCAGTAGGAGAAGAGAAATAGTAAAGAACAGAGCAGAAATCAATGAAAAAGAAACCAAAAAAGCAATAGAAAATAATGAAACTAGGAGCTGGTTCGTTGAAAGAATTAATAAGATTGATAAACCCCTGCCCAGACATATCAAAAAGAAATGAGATAGGACCCAAATAAATAAAATCATGAATGAAAGAGGAAAGATCAAAATCAACACCAAAGAAATACAAACAATTATAAGAACATATTATGAGCAACTCTATGCCAGCAAATTTGACAACCTGGAAGAAATGGATGCTTTCCTAGAGATATATAAACTGCCAGAACTGAACCAGGAATAAATAGAAAACCTGAATAGGCCCATAACCAGTAAGGGGATTGAAATAGTCATCAAAAATCTCCCAATAAACAAGAGCACAGGGCCAGATGGCTTCCCAGGGGAATTCTTCCAAACCATTAAAGAAGAATTAATTCCTATTTTCCTAAAACTTTTCCAAAAAATACAAATGGAAGGAAAACTCCCAAACTCATTTTATGAGTCCAGCATCACCTTGATTCCAAAACCAGACGAGGATCCCATCAAAAAAGAGAATTACAGACCAATATCCATGGTGAACACAGATGCGAAAATTCTCACTAAAATACTAGCCAATAGGATCCAACAGTACACTAAAATGATTATTCACCAGAACCATATGGGATTTATTTCAGGGCTGCAAGTTTGGTTAAACATCCACAAATCAATCAATGTGATATGATATATTAATAAAAGAAAGAAAAAGAACCATATGATACTCTTAATAGATGCTGAAAAAGCATTTGACAAAGTACAGCATCCTTCCCTAATCAAAACTCTTCAAAGTGTAGGAATAGAGGGTACATACCTCAGTATCATCAAAGCTATCTATGAAAAACCCACTGTGAATATCATTCTGAATGGAGAAAAACTGATAGCTTTTCCACTAATGTCAGGAACATGGCAGGGATGTCCATTATCACCACTGTTATTCAACATAGTACTAGAAGTCCTAACCTCAGCAATCAGACTACAAAAAGAAATTAAAGGCATCCAAATCATCAAAGAACAAGTCAAACTATCACTCTTTGCAGATGATAGGATACTATATGTGGAAAACCCAAAAGACTCCACTCCAAATCTGCTAGAGCTTGTACAGGAATTTAGTAAAGTGTCAGGATATAAAATCAATGCACAGAAATCAGTTGCATTTCTTTACACCAACAACAAGACAGAAGGAAGAGAAATTAAGGAGTTAATACCATTTACAATTGCACCCAAAACCAGCAGATACCTAGAAATAAACCTAGCCAAAGGGGCAAAAAATCTATATTAAGAAAACTATAAAGTACTCATGAAGTAAATTGAGGAAGACACAAAGAAATGGAAAAAGGTTCCATGGTCCTGGATTGGAAGAAAAAATGTTGTGAAAATGTCTATGCTACCTAAAGCAATCTACACATTTAATGCAATCTCTATCAGAATCCCATCATTTCTTTTCAAAGAAATGGAACAAATAATTCTAAAATTTATATGGAACAAGAAAAGACCTCGAATAGCCAGGGGAATATTGAAAAAGAAAGCCAAAGTTCGTAGAATCTCAATTCCAGAATTCAAGCTCTATTACAACCTGTCATAATCAAGACAGTATGGTACTGGCACAAAAACAGACACACAGATCAATGGAATGGAATAGAGAGCCCAGAAATAGACCCTCAATTCTATGGTCAACTCATCTTTGATAAAGCAGGAAAGAATGTCCAATGGAAAAAAGACAGCCTCTTCAACAACTGGTGTTGGGGAAATTGGACATCCACATGCAGAAAAATGAAACTGCACTATTTCCTTACATCACACATGAAAATAGACTCAAAATGGATGAAGGGCCTCAATGTTAGAAAGGATTCCATCAAAATTCTTGAGGAGAACACAGGCAACAACCTCTTCGACCTCAGGCGCAGCAACTTCTTCCTAGGAACATCGCCAAAGGCAAGGGAAGCAAGGGCAAAATTGAACTATTGGGACTTCACCAAGATCAAAAGCTTTCGTATAACAAAGGAAACAGTTGAAAAAAAAAAAGACAACTAACAGAATGGGAGAAGATATTTGCAAATGACATATCAGAGAAAGGGCTAGTATCCAAAATCTATAACGAACTTATCAAATGCAACACCCAAAGAACAAATAATCCAATCAAGAAATGGACAGAAGACATGAATAAACATTTCTTCAAGGAAGACTTCCAGATGGCTAACAGACACATGAAAAAAGTGCTCCACATCACTCAGCATCAGGGAAATACAATTCAAAACCACAATGAGATACCACCTCACAACAGTCAGAATGGCTCAAATTAACAAGTTAGGAAATGACAGATGCTGGCAAGGATGCGGAGAAAGGGTAACCCTCCTACGCTGTTGGTGGGAGTGCAAGCTAGTGCAACCACTCTGGAAAATAGCATGGGTGTTTCTCAAAAATTTGAAAATAGAGCTACCTACAACCCAGCAATTGCAGTACTGGGTATTTACCCTAAAGATACAAATGTAGTGATCCGAAGCAGCACATGCACCTGAATGTTTATAGCAGCAATGTCCACAATAGCCAAACTATGGAAAGAACTTAGATGTCCATCAACAGATGAATGGATAAAGAAGAGGTGATAAACATATACATATACATATATATGTATATGTATATATGTGTACATGTGTATGCATATGTACATACACATACATATATTCACATATATGTGCATGTATACATATGCACATATATGTACACATGTATACATGCATATATATATATACGTGTATATATATATAATGGAATACTATGCAGCCATCAAAAGAAATGAAATCTTGCCATTTATGATGTCATGGATGGGACTTCAGGCTTAGCAAGATAAGTCAATTGCAGAAAGACAATTATCATATAATCTCCCTGATATGAAGAAGTGGAAAGGCAATGTGGGTGGTTTGGGGAGTAGGAAAAGAATAAATGAAACAAGATGGGATTGGGAGGAAGACAAACCATAAGAGACTCTTAATCTCATAAAACAAACTGAGGGTTGCCGAGCGGGGAGGAGTGTAGGGCGAGGGTGGTGGTGTTATCACATTGGGGAAAGTATGTGCAATGAAGTTGTTAAACCTGGCGATTCACAGACCTGTAGACCTCAGGCTAATAATATGTTTTGTGTTAATAAAAAATTTTAAAATAACAAATAATAAAATAAAAAAATAATAATAAAAAGAATAAGAAAGAAAAATCATATCTATGAAATATACAGGCTTGGGGGTTATACCAGGAGTTTAATATATTGTTTTCCCCTGATGTTGGGATTTTACAGTTTTATGGGGACCCTCTAGTTGTTGTCCTCTTGTTCTTGTCCTTCTGTTCTGCATGTTTTTGGTTGCATGTTTGTAGTGAAAAGAATTACCATATGCACCCCAATGTTCATAGCAGCAGTGTCCACAATCACCAAACTGTGAAAAGAGCTGAGATGCCCTTCAACAGATGAATGGATAAAGAAAATGTGGTCCACATACACATAGGAATATTTTGCCTCCATCAGAAAGGGTGAATACCCAACTTTTGCATCAGCATGGATGAGGCTGGAGGAGATCATGCTGAGTGAAATAACTCAAGCAGAGAAAGTCAATTATCATTTGGTTTCAGTTGCTTGTGGAACATAAGGAATACATGGAGGACATAAGGAGAAGGAATAAAAAGTGAATTGGGGGAAATTGGAGGGGGAGAAAAACCATGAGAGACTGTGGACTTCGAGAAACGAAGTGAGGGTTTTGGAAGAGAGAGGTGTGGGTGATAGGAGAGCCTGGTGGTGGGTATTTAGGAGAGCACATATTGCATGGGCCACTGGGTGTTATGTGTAAACAATGAATCTTGGAACGCTACATCAAAAACTAATGATGTATATTATGTTGACTAACATAACACAATAAAAAAAGAAATATGTGTTGAGTCAATAGGTGAAAAATCGTCAAATGTATTCACTTAGCACTTTCTATCATGCAACATACATGCCAAACATGTATAACAATAAAGAGTTTTCAATTACTCCAAAAAACAAAATTATTTAAAGTATTGTGAAATGATGTGTTCATTATGCTTTAAGACAGGTAAAAAAAAAAATTGTTCTTACTTTCATTGGTATTTTCCTCTAATTTTATTTTCTTTCCTTAGGAAGACGTATTTTTTTTTATTTTAGAGAGGATGTGAGAGAGAGAGTTGGGAAGGGACAGAAGGAGAAGCATACTCCCCACTGAGAAGGCAGCCTGAATCATAGCTCCATTCCAGGACCTTGGGATCATGAGCAGAGCCAAACACAGAGGCTTAACCATCTGATCACCAATCAGGTGCTCCTAATCTTTTATTTTCTTACAAAAGAAAGGTTATGCATGCATTCAAAAGTTACCTTGGGGTGCCTGTGTAGTTCAGTTGGTTAAGTGCCCAACTCTTGATTTTGGCTGAGGTCATGATTTCAGTGTCATGAGATCAAGCCCCACATCTGGCTTTGCCACACTAGTGTGGAGCCTACATAAAGTTTTCTGCCTCCTTTTGCCCCTCCTCCTCACCCATGCACACCCTCTCTCTAAAACAACAACAACAACAAAAAAACAAATAAATAATAAATATTAAAAATATAAGGTAGAAAAATATTCATACTCTGGAGAAATACGTAATTCTTACAAATAATGAATGGGGCTAATTTTCACAAACATATTCTATCTGACCAAAGATAAATAAAAAAATGCATGTTCAATTATCTAAGTTTTGTGGATCAGTCAAAACAGATATACACTGTGAAATAAAGCTATATATATTTAGGAAAATATTAATAAACATGTATTGATTCAGTTTGCTGCATTAGAAATATCCTAAAGACTCTGTAGTGTGAAATAACCATTATTTAATTCACGATTATGTATTTTGGGCTAGATGGTCCTTCTAGTTTGAACTTGTTATGCATTTGTTGTATGTGTTAGCTGGTGATTTTCAGTTCTCAATATCACTTCTGATAATTGATTTATATTCTTCTGGGACAATGGTGGTGTCTGGTAATGTAACTCTCATCAGTGTGCTCATTCTTCAGAGCTGTTCACATGGTAGTTTCAGAGTTTGGAAAGAAAAAAAAGGCAAGTCCCAAAGTGATGTGCTTTCAAAACTCCACATTATGCTTATAATGTAGTATTGGCTAAAGCAAATCACATGGCTAAGCCAAGAATATATATCGAAAGATATAGTTACAGGCAATTAAAATTTGTGGACATTTTAAATCATTCTCTAACAATACAAGTCAGCTAAATGATCCAGAACAACCATAACACTCTAGATTTCATTTATGTTTCTTTATTAACATGAAGAGCTCTTATTTTTTTATGTTCTATCATGGCTATGGATAAACTGGACTGCTAATTACTAATATCCTGAAAAATGGTTTATGTTGGTCTAGGAAACCCACAGCTAGTTTTCTGACTTCTAGAAGCTAGCTCTCTTCAATAAAGGCTGGTATTTGTTCTCTTCCTCATCGATCAGTAGTCTATATCTTGCACTGCTATCCTGAGTTTGCATTGATATATTGTGAGGTAGCTCTTGGTATTTCATCAATACAGTGGATCAATACAATAGGGAGCTCTCCGTGAGACAATTGATATCCTCTGATTGGGGGAAATCAAGGCAGAAGTAATGGATAACATAGAGACCTGTGTTATCTCTTTGTGCTCATGTTCTTGCCATCTGGATCTTCTTGATCCCATTTTGATGTTCTGATGGCCCTATAAGCTGGCATTTTATTTGGGCCTCAGTTTTTGGCTTGGTGCTTTTAAGAGGCTCCAAAGAAATTTTGTGGTCAGATGCTTTGTTATTATCATAGCTCAAGAACATGCAAGGAACAGCCTTTGCAATGCCTCTGCTACAGATAGCATGACCTGGTTCCAGATCTCCTTTTGATTGCGATAGCACCATGGTGCGTTTATCACCCAGAGACCTTCACTACTACAACTTCCATCAGGTCACGTAGAAGTAGCTGCTTGTTCTACCACTGAACTTGTTGTACATTTCTTTTATGAGTTGGGCTTTATTCCAAATTGACAGCTTTCTTTAATATCTGAACATGAGCCAATTTAGTACTCTGAAATTCACAGAGGCTCCTTCCTCTGTTTTTCCCTGTAGTGGGTGCTTCAGACCAAAAAATAAACAAAGTAAACAAACAAACACCATAATTGCACATGCTCATCTTTTTTTTTTTTTTAAGAATTCATCTTCCCTCTTTGGAGCACATGTGTTTTACTAGAGCATCCAGGGTCATTACCACTTCCTGCTCATCTCACCAAAATAACATGATATCCTGTATAAGGTGTCATGCATATAGAACAAATGATATGGTGTTCATCATTTTCAAATGACCCATTTCCTTTATACTGAAATATAACAAAAAACAGGAGAGTTAATCTAAGATGGCAGCAAAAGTGTGAGTATATATTGTCATTTGCATTTACTCAGCATGAAACAAAAAAAATATTGATCCTCCTGCTGATGCCATACTGAAATGAATTATTTTTCATACCCATTGTCACATATCACATACCAGAAGAAATGTTGACCAGTATTATTAATGGCACCCCATCCAGCATCACAGTTATTATCTTTGCAACAGCCTTTGCCATATAATACAATTCATCTACCAAGTATATCTTCTCAAAGTCTACAATAAAAAATGAAGATAGGACTGATTCATGGGTTTATGAACGAATTACAGTGAGCAAAGATGGGCAGAACTCCAAATGACCCTAATCTAACAAGATTTAATAATGATACTTTAAGTTCACAGATATTACTGACAACCCAATCTCTTTATCTAACACCTCTCAGAGCCACTTGGCCGTGTATACTTTAATAAATATTATATGCTAACATTTGTTTTGTTTGTTTGTTTGTTTGTTTTTTGTTTTTTTTATGCTAACATTTGTGATGAAAAGAAAGGAATAGTTACTGCATACACTTGAAGCATTTCAGGGTCCTTTCTCTAAGAAAACCAATGTCCATTCAACAATTGTATTATGGATATAAAAATTGAAATGGGATTCGGTCTGGAAGCCAGGCAAGGATTATGACTTCCTTCTGGAGTAGCTGCCACCAGCCATAATTATCGCATTTGAATATATTTATGTAGCCTTTCTGTTACGAGATCAATATATCTTGCCCTTAGGAAGACCAAAATGGTCATCATAGATCATCAAAATGAATGTCTTTGGGTCTGGAACCCAGACAGACATTCAGACATAATATAATATACATTATTCCAAAATCCTACTGTCCACGTTGATACCAGGGAGTCTAATTCCATAAGAACTTGTTAGTTAAGCTCTAGTGTATAGAAGACAACTACCACCCTGATTTTGTCAATGATTTCAAAGCCTTCCTCATCAGCACTTATTTGCTTATTAAACAGAGTCCTCAAGTACTACCCAAGAAATTCAATAATATAGAATATTGAATAATATTCTCAGAATAAAAATATTTTTTTAGTATGCCATATTCCCTATACCTCTGTTTTCCTTTTCCCACTCGGTCATAGAAATTCTGCCATCTCTGTCTCATTTAGTGTGGACTATTTTTTATTATGCTTCTAGGAGACATCCTAGCGTCATTTTGGACTCAGCTTTTGTAGAGGTTAAACTCTGAAGTATGATACAAGGCACATCAACAAATTTTCCAATATCTAGTTTACAATAGTCTCCTGTCCTGGTCCAACACTCTCAAGATCCACACCTCATTATGTCCTCCTTATTCCTATCCATACAAGTTTCACAGCTCCTACAAGTTATTTGGTGAATCACCTTTTACTAACTTGATAGACCCATCACTTTCTCAATGAGTCATACTAATACTTTTGCCCAGTTATGGGTTTATTAACCAGAGGGAGAAAGGAGAAAAAATTGAATTGTGTAAGCATTATCATGTAGGCTATTCGGTTGAGTAATGGCAGATATCCTAGGACAAGAGAAGTGAGACACATTTCTGGAGATTTAGAGGACTAGGTGAGATCTGAGTCTTTGGTTCTCAAGTGAATCGATCCAGGATTTTCCATTCTATATCTCAGGATCTTATATTTTCCTATTAAGTTTCTGACTTTGAGTAGACTTACTTCACATTTTTGGGCATATTATCAGCTTTCCAGTTTGTCAAAGATGCCAATTTACCAAATGTTCAGCTGCCAATATTCATGTTTCAAAATTTCATGCCATTTTCCTTCATTACAAACAAATTACTGATAAAACCAGTAATATTTAAATTAGGGTTTTTGAGTGATTCATATTCAGTTGCATATAAAACCCACTGCTCAATACATCAAATGCCTTTCTTAATATCCATCACCCACTGTCCATACCGCCCACACCTCTCTCCAACAATCCTCAGTTTGTTTCATAGAGTTCAATGTCTCTTATTGTTTGATACTCTCTCAATTTTCATCTTATTTTATTTCTCCTTCCCTTCCCCTATATTCATCAGTTCTTTTTCTTAAATGTCACATATGAGTGAAATCATATGGTATTTGCCTTTCTCTGATGGACTTATTGCACTTAGCATAATACCCTTTAGTTACATCCTTGTCATTGCAAATGCCAAGATTTTATTCTTTTGATGATTGATTATATATATTTTTTTTCACACACACCCACACACCACTTTTTTCTTTAATATAATGGTGAGTCTATTTATGTTTTTTTTCGTTATGTTCCATTGATCTATGTGTCTATTTTTATGACAGTACCATACTATATTGATTACTAGAGCTTTCTAATATAATTTGAAGACTGGATTTGTGATCCTTCTCACTTTGTTTTCCTTTGTCAAGATTGTGTAGGCTATTAGGACCTATCTCTGTGAAAAGTACTATTGGTATTTTGCTAGAGTTTGCATTAAAAATGTGGATTGCTTTGGGTAGTACGGACATTTTCAAAATACTTGTTCTTTTAATCCATGGGCATGGACTATCCTTCCATTTCCCTCTGTCATATTCAATTTCTTTCATCCTTGTTTTATAGGTTTCATAGTAAAGTCTTTCACTTCATTGGTAAGATTTATTTTCAGGTATATTATTCTTGGTGCAATTGCAAATAGCATTATTTACTTATTTTTTTCTTTATGCTCATTAATTGGTAGTGTATACAATTACAACGAATTTCTGTGCATTGATTTTGTATCCTGTGATTTTACTGAGTTCATTGATCACTTGTAGTAGTTTTTTGGTGGGGTCTTTATGATTTTCTGCATAGGTTATCTGGTCCTCTGCCAATAGTGAGAGTTTTAATTTTTCCTTCCCTATCTGAATTTCTTTTATTTCTTTTGTTGCCTAATTATTGTGGCTAAGCCTTCCAGAAGAGCCACAGGGTATTCTAGCCCTCAAAACTTTAGGCTTGCCAGGAGCCCTCTGACCAAACCACCTCCAACCAAGCTTAGCACTAGGCAAATATGTCATCTGGACAGAGGGGTGACCAAAAGCCTTAAGACCATGATTCCTCCATCTCATCTTTGTATCAGGCAAAGGAATCACCAAGATCCTGGATTATGTGCACACCCTCCAATGCAACAGAGAATAGGGCAATTGAGTCCCTGGAACATCAGACCTCCTGGGAGCCTTGAAGAATTAAATCTCCAACCCAAATGTGCACTGCAAAAATGAGGCCACTGTACACAAGGCTGAGGGAGAGACCACTGAGCAAGGGCCCTCCAATCCAGCAGATCACAAGACAGTCAAGTCCACAGAACACAATGCTTTCCAGGAGCCTCCAGACCATGAGCACTCCAACCCAGCTTGGTACTGACAAAGGAGACATCCGAACACTGGGCTGAATGGGAATCCTCTAACTGAGAGTTCTCCATCCCAGAATAGTATAGTAAAATTGAGTCCTAACAACACCAGACCAAACAGGAGCCTTCTTCCAACACCCAGCTCTACATTTGGCAAATGAGTCACCTGGACACCAGTCTAACTTATACCAGGAACCCTCCACCCCAGGAGAGCACAATGCCATGAAATCCCCAGAACCCTAGACCCACCAGGAACCAACAGGCTATCATTCCTACAAAGGAGATGAACACTGGCCACAGAAATCCCCTAGACATCAGGCTAACCAGGATCCCTCAGATCATTAGGCCTCCAACCCATCTGAGTGTAGGAAAATCAGGGCCCTTCAAGTTGGGAGCCCTCCAACCCAGCTTAGCACTGGGCAAATGAATCACACGGACACCATACTGAACAGGAGATCTCAGATGATGAGCTATGCCACCCACCACAGCATAAGACCATCAAGTTCTCAGAACACCAGGAATACCAGGAGCCCTTTGACCAAAATCTATCCAACCAGAACTGGAACTGGATAAATGTATTAACATGACAGTGGGTCAACCAGAATCCTTAAGAATACAAGCCCTCCAGCCCAACTGTGCACCAAGAAAAAGAGTCCCCTGGACACTAGGATAAAGAGGGAGAAACTTCTAATGCAGTAGAAAAAATGGAAACCACATCCAAATAACAATAGGACCACTGGGTAGCCTGAGACCATGACATCTCCATCCCAGATGCACACTGGGCAAAGGAGTACACTGAGCACTGGGCTGAGCAAAGTTCTTCAGCCCAAAAAGGCCTACGACAGATGAATCCTCACAACACTGGGCAAACAATGAATGCTCAGACCACAAGCCCTCCAACTTGGTTTCGCACTGGGCAAAGAACTCACTTGAACACTAGGGTGACTGGATGTCCATTGAATGGGAGTCCACCAACCAAGCAGACAACTGGCAATTGAGTCCTTAGAACAGCAGTCCCACTGGGAGCACTGCAACACCAAGTCATCTGTTTTATTTTGGCAGAGGGTTGAGTTTCTCAGAAACCAGGCTGAATAGGAGACCTCTAACCTAAAACACTCCAGTCCAGTATAGTACAGGATAGTTGGGTGCCCAGAACATAGGTTGGCTTGGAATCCTCTGGTCATGACTCTTCCAACCCAGCTAGCTCTGCACAGGGTCAACTCCCTAGAACTCTGTTCTGAATGAAAACTCTATAACTCAGGCAAAGCCAGGACATTTAAGTCTTCAGTGGCCTGGGATGGACTTCAGACTAAGGTCCTTGTGACTTGACTCCTGGGTAGCCTTCATGTTTTGGGAAGTTCTCCTCAGAAGAGCATTATATCATGCAGAAAAATGGGATCCAAACCAGAAGTTTGAAGATTTTTAAATAGAACCTCATTGTAGAAGATGAGGTGGGGGTCTGGAAGGAAGTTGTGGAGGAGACCCAGGCCCTGAGCACAGAGGAGTCATTAGTTCAGGTCCTCCAGATTAAGGACAGTTGTTCCATCCTGGTTGGAGAGGTGGAGACCTTATAAAAACAGGTAGAGCAGTGCAGTGAGAGGTAGGCTTAGGTCCTTGAGTTGCAGTGAGTCATTGGGTACAGGAAGACTTCCTGGAAGCTTCTGCATTCCAGGCATTGTTGTCCAAATGGTGATGTCCCTGCACTCACCCATCCAAAATGGCATAAAAGGGGAGCTGGAAAATTGTGGTTACCTGAAGGATTGGGACATAGCATGAGTTTTAATATTTATTAGGGCATGAAATAAAAACTTTAAAATCATCATTTCAGAGTGAGTAATTTATGAGATTCAACCCCTGGGTGATTGTGATGTGCGGCCCAGTTTGCAGTCACGACTGCACCTTATGAGCCATCACATTCTCTGATGATGGGCAGTGGTTTCCACAACTCTGAGAAAGTGTTGGTGAACTATGCAGAGGTGACCATGAGCCCAACCTGTCTGTCCCCATCAACACTTTCAGACAACCTGGTTTCTAGAAACAAAGGTCAGCTGATGAGGTCAGCACCATTTTGATTGTAAGGAAAAGAGAAACAGTGTGTCCATACACAGGTATTTCTTCATAAACCATTTTTGTCCCTAGACCTACCAGCCATGTTGTGGCAAACCTGAGTTTGGACCCTGATGTGAAGGCTCCATAGCAAGTATCACTGGCCACCACAGCAAGTATTTTCTGACTACATGTTCCAATGTGATGCAAGCCTTTGGAGAGTAAATGTGACAAAGAGACCATAAAACAATAGTAAAGGGAGGTCAGAGGGATGAGATCCTGTGGGGTGAGGGAGGCAGATAGAGATGAGTGAGGAGCCTGGAGAGTGGGCTCTCTGCTCTGAGCCACAGAAGCACTGAGAATCCAAGAGAGACACATAGATTCCTACTGGCTCTTCCAGGTGGATGGACAGATAGTCAGAGTAATGCATAGAAGGAGCCAGGTAAGAACAGGTAGAGAGAGATGCATATGAATGACTTGAGAATGTCTGTGGATATAGAGTAAGTTGGCTACCTCTAAAAGGCAGAGCCGAGATTTTGCCATGAATTGGAAAGAAGGAAGGAGAAAAGAAACTTCCAAGTTTCATTTTCTCCCTGGAGATTGTTTCTTTTACTTCTAGGGATGATGTAGGATCTCAAGTGCCTTGTGGATGTCATTGAGCTGGGGCCTGCCTGTGGCTGTAGCTGAGGTGGAGGACAGCCTACAGCTAAAGACCCTTGAATGAATTCAAGGCACTGTGCTCATAACACCTGGGCATAAACTGACGGGAGCCATGAATAAAAACTGGCTCTCAGAGGGAAGAAAAGTTTGAGAAGGACTTGGAAGAAGAGAGATTGACATCTCTAAGATGGATGGTGTCTCAGCTTATCAGAGGGCTGCTACTTTCAGGAGCCAGTGGGAAGGCTGGTGAAGTTCAGGTCACTTGGTTCTGATGGAGAAGTAGATAATTTCTTTTTTCTATAGCTGCTAACCTCCAGTGGTCAACTGCTCAGACCCCACTTAACCCACCCATGTTTCTGGACATAGCAGGCCTCTGCAGGTGCTGGACCCCAATTTCGGGGTGTGAAGCAGAGCCATTTACCCCCTGAGTCCCCATTCCTTCATTTTTAAAACGTTGGCAATGTTGGGGGGATGGTTTTTTTGAGCAGGAGACAGGAGATGGCAGAGTTGAGAGGGGTTCCAAAAGGGTTGGGGTCAAATGTAGTCCAGAGTAAGGAAATCAGGTTGTAAGCTATGTCCTTGTACTGTCTTTCCTTTCCTAAACTCAAAGCACCAGGGTCAGGAGGAGAGAAGTCTGGGTACTGCCTCTGCCCTGTCCCACACCCGGCCTTCTCTACCCCCTCAGGATTACAGGACATCACAACCAAGCACCTGCCCAGTCACAGACCAGTGCCAGAACCCTTCTGCCTCATTCACTGCTGCTTGACACTCACATGTTATAGTCCTGCGAAGCCTGGATCTCCAGGGATCCAGAGTGGAACTGCTAGCTAAAGGGAACTATTCTGAGGTGTGTTGACAAGTATAACACTAATATGGGTAGGGAGAGAGGGAGGTAAATTTATAGATACACAGGAAGCTTCAGGTACTACAGAAAGGTCCCATCACAAAAGCACTCTTGGCTCATTTTACCCCAGGAGAACATCCTGCATCACTGCAAAACAATATTAACACCAGGAAACTGACAGTGGGTATGATGAGCATGTCTGGTTCTGTCTGTTTGTCATGTACATTCATATATCCAACAGCACAATCCAGGTGTGGAACCACTCCACCAACACAAAGACTTCCTTCATGCTATCCGCCCCTACCCTAGCCATCACTACCCATGGCAATAATCCATGTTCTACATTTTGGATGTTGCCATTTTGTTTCATGAGGGTAATCCTACAGCTGTGACCTCTGATGTTGCCTTTTGTTTGTTTTCACTCAGGATAATACCGCTAAGATCCATCTTTATTCTGTGTATCACAATTTTATGTCTTCTTTATCACTGACAAGGGCTCCCTAGTGTGAAAACACTACCATTTCTTTATCCAGTCACCTGCTTCTGTATTTTTCTTTCTATTTTTTTTATTTTTTGAGAAACATGTACAGATTATTGCAATACAATTATTTCCCCTATTTTTAACCTTTTGTGGGACTTTTTCTTTCCAGTCTGGCAACTATAAATAATCCCACAGTGAGCATCTGTGCACAGTGTTTTGTGGGATCTTAAATTTTTATTCACTGGGATAAAAGTCCACCAGAGTGTGTGTTTCACTTTTATATAACATGGCAAACTGTCTTACCAGAATAGCTTTTCCATTTGCATTCCCACCAGCAATGTAGGAGAGATGGCTCTTTCCAACATTTAAAATTTTTACTCTGTTTTATATTAACCAGCTCTCCTAACAGCTGGGTAGTTGTGATTCCTCAATCAGGTTTTCATTTTCATTTTCCTCATGGCTAGTGATTTTGAACATTTTTTTTTCTTGTGCTTATTTATCATCTGCATGTTCTGTTTGGTAAAATGTTTGTTCATGTCATTAGCACACTTTCTATTTGGATAGCTTGTTAGTTTTTTCTTGGTGAGTTTTCAAATCACTATATATTATAGGTAGAAGTTCTTTGTCAGATATATGGTTTGAAAATATGTTCACCTAGCTTGTCTTTTCATGCTCCTAATAGGAACTTCACTAGAACAGAAGCTTTTAATCTTGACTTTAAGTCCAGTGTTGCACTTTATGAATCCTGCTTTATTGTCTTGTGTAAAATTCACCAAATTCTATGTTTAGACAATGACTAAACATCTGTAATGTATTTCTCACAGTTCTGTAGGGTAGAAGTAAAACCTAAGGCACCAGTGTAGTCAGGTGCTGTGGAAGCCCATCCTCCTGGAGGTTTGATGATGGCCACCTTCTGGCTGTGTGTTCACATAACCTCTCTTTGTACATGTTCATGGAGAGTGCAAGCTCTCTGGTGTCTTTTCTCATAGGCATGCCAAGCCCATCATGAGGCATCATGAGGGTACTAACCCTACTGATAGTTCTGTTTGTTTGTTTTCTCTCTCTCTCTCTCTCTCTCTCTCTCTCTCTCTCTCTCTCTCTCTTTATCCCCCTCTCTTTTTTTTTCTTTTTAGCCTATTTTTCTCCATTGTTCAGATGAGGTATTTCTGTTATTCTACCTTCAAGTTACTGACTTTCCCTCTGTCATCTTCATTGTCCTGCTGAGCCCATTTTCTATGTGGTAAAAATCATGGTTATTATATTTCTCAGTTCTCATTGATTTAAGTTCTTCTTTATATCTTTCTTTTTGTCCTTAAGTTCTTCTTTATATATTTCCTTTTGTCCTTAATTTCTTCTTTACTTTTGTCCTGAAATTTACTTTCACCTTTTTCAAGCACAATTGCCATTGCTTGTTGAAGCCTTTTTATGATGGTTCTTTTCAAATCCATTGGGTATCCCACCATAGGTCATCATTGGATTCGGCCTTTGGATTGTGGAGCATGTTCAAGATGACTTTTTTCTGGACTTTAACATGGTGAATTTTCTTAGCTATATATCTTGTGTATTCAGGGTACTATGTCATGAGACTGGATCTTCTTCAGTCTGGTGTGTGAGCATGTGGTCGTCTATGACAGTGTGGCTAGCAATGGAAGCCCCTGTTATGTACTCAAACTAAAAGGAGAAAACTGAATCCTGGCCAGACACAGTTGGGAAGTTATAAAACAAACTCTGAGGAAAGTCACATATTGTGACTTTCTTCCCTGCAGAGAGATGTGAGGGCACATGGCAGTTAAAAACACGTTGTTTGCTGAAATTATTTATGAAGATGGATTCATGAGGATTTTGTAAAGATTGAATGTCTACTTGGGAGTGGAATCGATGTTTTCAGAAAAAGTGTGTTCTGTATATGGATGTCATTTGAAAAGTTTAGTTAATGTTTGTGGAAGAAGGATGGGCTTACTGGGATGGCTGGCATTGATGCTGGGCTTGCTCAAAACTTAAGGTGGCCCCTCTTGATAGTATCTTCATCCTAGATATCAACCACCCAGGACCTGCTGAAAGAGCTCACACCACATAGAAGGGGTGAGCCCTGAGTTTGTGTGCTGACTTGTGTGAAATTAGACATATATTCCCATCCCTAGACACTTTTGCAAATGCCAACTTGAGAATGACCTTTATCCAAACTATCACAATGAAATCAGAAAGGGAGAGGAGCCTACTGGTCAGCTTACCTGAAAGGCCCAAAGGCCAGTCTCTCCCTCTGTCTGCATCAGCCTGAGGCATGTGTGGGCAGCCTCACATCTACCTTGGCATTCCCTAGGGAAAGTACATGACTCTCAATTGACTACAGGGCAAGGGGTCTCATGGAGGGTTCTCACTTCAGGCATCAATCCAGGACCACTGCCACCCCTGATCTAGCCTTCTCTGGACTGCAATCCCAAGGGCTTGCTTCCTGACTGATAATCTCTTGCTCTGTTTATCTAAAACCAGCATCTCCTCCCGCAATGGAGAAATCTTATCACGCAGAACTGCTGGTATAAGCTGTCTTTTTTTAAAGTTGTCTTTTAAGATAACTCCAAATAGACAGGATGAGGACTCTCCTTGAGCCCCCCACCAAAGTATAGATCAGGCATTTCAAACGAACTCTGTTTGTATCAAGATACAACAAGTTCATCATGTCTGGCCCCACAGTTGGGTTAGTCCATTCATTCAGGGTGAATAAAAACATATCTTTGGCAAACTCTATTGCCAAAATTAACCCTGACAATTTCCTTCAATGAGCGGGTTTTCTGAAATGGAAGTAATGTCGTTAAACCACATTATCAAAGTCAGGAATTTCATTCCCACATGGGAGACGTGAAGATGGGTTCACCTTGCCCATATCATGCTGCTCAGCATGGCAGCAGTAGAAGAACCTGTCTGCAGGGTGGTGAGCTGGAGGAGTGATCCAGGCGCAACTGCAACCATGCCCTAGGTAGGCTTGCCTGAAACAGTGTTCTTGGAGTGTCACAACACACAGTGAGCCTCAAGGATGCATGGATGTGCTACATCTTGTAGAAGCCTCTGTAGATCTCTGTTTTCCACTGTGAAAATGCAGAAGGCACAGTGGGATAATGCTACAGAAATCCAGACTCAGTAACCCTTCAACAAATGGCCCCAAACTCCTACTCATTCATGCCCCAAGCCAAAGTGCCCTCCAGGACTCACTTCTAATACACACCCATTTCCCTGGCTTTGCTCCTCTTTGCCCATGCAAATGTTTTCCCTGTGGGAGACCGAGTGAAAGTTAATCAATTCAACACTGATCCTGTTCAGACTTCCTGTGGATTCCAGGACACATGTTCCTTGTTGTACCCCATCCTCTAGAGCTCCCCAGGCCTGCATGACCCCTCTTTTTCACTAGCTATTTCTTCTTGAGGGCCGCTTCCCATCTCCATGTTCTTTAATACATAGGGTTGCCTCAGGGACTCCTCAGAGAACTTCTCCCTCCAGAAACTTGTTCATCACCCAGTCCTCTCCAACCATCCCTTGTGCTAACACACTGAAACCAGGAGTCATTAACGTTCCTTCACTGCACTGTGTTCTTCCTCCCAGAGTATTACCTCCATAAGCACAGAGACTGAACCACACAATCTAGTTAATGTCCAGTAGGTATTTTGCACTAAGGAATGCATTACCCTATAGGGCAAAGCATATGGAAAGAAACAATCCAACTCATTAAAGTTCTATGAAATATGAAGCATTATTTGAACAGTAGCTATTCACCCAAGAGTCCCGCACAGAACCACAAACCTTTACTAAGTGCTTGTGCCTTAAATCATTGTCCTGCTGAAAATAAGAGAGCACTCCCCTGGACCTAGAGTCGGCCTGTTTTGTTGCTGACTAAACCATGCACTGAAACCAAATACAGATTGGACCTACAGCCAATAGGGACTAACGACAGCAGAGCTGGGGACTAAATCCACAGGCCTGATAGACCCACGACCATACAACATGGGTACCTTTCAGACTGGATGCTTCACACGGACATGAAGTATCCTTCAGCCCAGGGCAGCAGGGGTGGTGGGTATGACGTGGACACTGGTACCCTCATGTCCCTCATGCAGATTCTGTGCCCAATCTGCAACTTCTGCATTATGGGCCGCTGTAGGCTTCTCCAGAGAAATACTCTGCATAACCAGCTCACATAGGTCACTGGTTCAGGGGCAGAAGTGTCTGCTCAGTAATTCACACCCAGGGCACCCAGAGACTCTGGCTGGCTGACCTTGCAGGATTCAGGAGTAACTTGTGTCCAGACCTCCACGGAACCAGATGACAACCATGCACATCACAGCATCTGGTTTGTTTTGCAGGTGGACTTGGAGGCTGTTGGGGAAGCAGTTCTGTGAACCAGAACAGCAGTGAGGACACTGTAGATATAGGATGAGGCTGGAGAAGTCTCTGTCTTTAGACAAGATAGCCAAGCAGCTGGCATGTTCCCACATCCCAAGTTCAGTGGTTCCTGCTACACAACCCAGTGAGGAAAACAGGAACTTGGGATAAGGTGGGTGGAACAGCAGGTTAATTGGCTTCTAACCTTTTGTCATAAACAGATAGCTATTTTAACTACTCTAGTGCCCATTTTACATAAGCTAAATTTCCCCTGCTTGTCAACATCTATGATCTCAGGTTTCTTCAACCACATGATCATTTGGGAAACCTCCTGGATACTTTGTGACCTTTCAAGCTTTAGTATGCCTAAGGTCAGGTGACTATTACCAGCTGTGGGTGAAAACCTTGCTGGGCAGGGCATCCAGGTTACATAGTGTGGGTTCCACTGCCACCTCTCACTACTCCTGATCCCTGGTCCTGGAAGAAAGGGATCTCACAATGCTGAGAACCAAAGACAGAGGCTCACACTCCCAGAGCAAGTTCTCCCCTCAGCCATCATCATTCTTCTACCTACACATTCCCTAACAGAGACAACCAGGAGCCCATGGGATATCCAGCACCATCAGCATTAGTAGAAGGAGAATAAACTGCTAAATGAAAAACCTAGTCCCTTTCTCTGGACATCTTGAAAAGCAAATGCTTTACCTGGGGTTATCATTAAGGTACAGTGGGCAGAAGTAGCGAGTGACCTGCTGTTGAGACAGAATTAGCTGGATTTCTCTGATTTTGTGACATTGCCATTTTCTTTCTGTCTTGTCTCTGTAATGACAGTGTTTTGGGGCAGACATATTCCATTTACTTTTCCAAAACAAACATTATTAGTTTACACATTCTTGGCAGCAGCAACACATTCTGACATGTTGACATGATCTTATGATCAGGGCACAAAACTTTGATAAAGGGCCCAGAATGTCTGATTACCCCCACTCTCTGGTTCCCACAAACCCTCCAGGTTATCATCTTATGGAACACAGTACACCGAGATCACACTGAATGTGAGTTCTCCAGGATGCAGAGAGAGCTTCTATGACATTTGAACATATAGTCGCCCTTTTGGGTCACAGCTTGACTTGTTAACATACAGGCTAACAGTGATGAGGAAAGAATGCAGTGCCTGGATGCACAGCAGACCTAAGTCACAAGGTCATCAGGCAGGTCTGGGATGTTGCATTCCCAGAATCTGTTCTGAAGAGACACAGATGGTATCAAGTACATATATTTGATGTGCCAAGAACCTTAAATTCCATGTGTGTTTGAACAACAAATAGCATCATCACCTGGCCAGAGATTCCCCTTCCCCTGAGATGTGACAGGAAGGAAAGAGGGAGGTTGTGGGTGGGGCCTGACTCACCAGGGAGGGACAAACAAGGGGTGAGACATTAACTCCAGCTGACCTCCAGGTCTACAGGTATCAGAGGGCTCACCTGACACCTCACTTGCTCCTGAAGAGGCATCTCCACATAAGTATCCAGGCTGCACATGGAGGAACAGAGGTAGGTGATGGGTGTCCAAAGGCCACCTGCAAGTAAATGGAGTCTGGTGTGATTAGGCCTCGCTTCGTGCTGTGGCCCGCCCACCCACAAGATGGGTCCCAGCATTTCTCAGCTCTGGGCTTGCATCAGCAGTGTTTCCAAACCCTTCCCCTGACTCCAGAGGGTATCATTCCCTGTGACTTGGTGTAGCATGAGCATCTGCATTTCCATCTAGAAGCTTTCCTGGACCTCCGCTCTAATTCACAGCCAACACACTCCTCAGCAGGAGTATAACCTTTCTTACCTCTGGCCCAACTATGTCCAGTTCACTATGACATCACACCAGAAATTTTAGGTAAACTTTCAGTATCCCCAAATCTTCATTTCTGGTGGAGTTAAAGGATGAGTTTACTTAAATTTACTGCATATCTAGATGATTTCTAAATAAGATAAAATAAATTACTCAACACAGGTCTCCCTACTTTTGGTGTCCTCATTGCAAAGAAACTCAAGAGATATATGGGTCTCTGAGTGAACATGTTTTGTGTTTTATTGAAAAATTATACTATGAAGAAGACCATGTTTCTGAGAGTTATGAAATTAATTCATAAATTTGCCAATCTAAAGAGTGCTGCTATGGCACACAATTCACAACTGCTTACTACTTTCCTTTGGCTAGAAGTTAAGGATTGAGAATTATCTTTTTTTATTTCAGAATTCATAAACATAGTGACTATTCCTGTTTTTGTGTAGCATATTTATTTACCTTGGTTCATTAAAAGCACGTCCTCCTTGTGACAGAACACAATTGGAAACATTTGTCATGTTATCATGGCTTTGTCTGGAATGGCTTATTATTTATTTATATTTTTAAGACTTTATTTGTTTATTTGACATAGAAAGAAATAGCGAGAGAGGGAACACAAGGAGGAGGAGTGGTAGAGGGAGAAGGCTTCCTGCTGAGTGGAGAGCCCAACACAGGACTCGATCCCAGAACCCTGGGATTGTGTCCTGAGCCAAAGTCAGATGCCTGATAACTAATCCACCATGGCACTCCAGGAATGGCATATTTAAGAGACATGTACATAGACTCAGATCGGACCAGACAGCTTGAAGATATAATGTTGACTTTATGCAGCCACTCCAGCCCCTTGGAAATAGCAGTCTCACCCTTTGTTTGCAAGGTTCCCAGAAGCCTTATCAGGTGAGTAGAGAAGCCCACTTCTACAAGGGCAAGTGCAAGATCTTTAAGATACTTTGGAGAGTGCATGAAGTAAAGACTTAACCCAACTCTGGCTTGTAGGCAGAGTCTGATGGGAAGTATTTGACTGGGCTTCTGGCCTTAAGAAGCTGTTCAAATTCAATATGAGAAAGGGGAAGGCAAGATGGTGGCAGAGTACTGGACCACATTTTATCTGGTCCCTTGAGTTTAGCTGGATTTTATGAAACCATTCTGAACACAGACAAATTCAGCCTGAGATGTAAGATAATATATCTGGAACTTGAGAGAATGACAAACCATAAGAAACTCTTGACTCTGGGAAACAAACTGAGTATTGTGGAAAGAGGGGTTGGTGAGGGAATGGGGTAACTGAGACGTGGGTATTAAGGAGGCCACATGATGTGGAGAGCACTGGGTGTTATACTAAACTGATGAATCAGTGAACATTATATCAAAAACCAGTGATGTACTATACCTTAGCTAATTGAATTTAAATTATATATAAATACATGGATTTAAACACACAGAAATGACTGTGTTGGTTTTTTGTTTGTTTGTTTGTTTGTTTTGCAAGGTAGGAGTTGGCAAATCATGGATATGTGGGGAAATATCAGAAGATAAACAGAGGAGGGAGACTCCATAAGCTGCCACCAAGAAAGTGATATACTACCAGAGCACAAAGTCAGAACTCTTTGAATTCTGCTCCAATGAGAGACATCCGTTTCTGAATGTGGCCACAGTGGATAAACAGGGCAGAATTCTAGGTGGGTTATTGTGGTGTCTGGATCCCATGAGCACAGAAAGATCAGAGTGCCTTATCCAATACAGTGTCCAAGCATTCAGCCTGTGTAGGGGCAGCAGGAAACTACGGTCTCAGGGAACACCCTACTCTTGGCTTCTGTGATAATTTTACTTCAGTTTCCTTCTGTGCTGACTTCTTTTTCATCTTCCTTTGCTGCCTTTTTCCTGTGTTCCCTTTTGATTGGTGTTCATTGTTAGGCTCCATTCTTTTCTTCTCTTCATGGTCCTCATGGGGAAGCCCAACTATCCCTCAGTTTCAGAGAGCACCTTTCTGCTCTTACTCTTTGCTTCCCTGAGCTCCCAACCCTGTGTACCTGCTTGGTAAGGAGACAGCTTCATCTGGAAGCTCACACCTTCAACAAGTAATGAATGGAAGCTTCCTGTGTGCCAGTAGGGTACAAATAGAGAAGGTTTCTGAACACATTCCTTTTTTATTGTAGTTTCAGGGGTAAAAATCCATAATGCATCAATTGTATAGAACACCCAGTGCCCATTCCATCAAGTTCCCTCCCTAATTCCCGTTACCCAGTTACCTCATGTCCAGCAACCCTCAGTTTGTTTCTATTTAAGTGTATTTTATGGTTTTTCTCCCTCTGTTTTCCTCTTATTTTATTTTTCCTT
Source organism: Taxidea taxus jeffersonii (assembly GCA_003697995.1). NCBI lineage: Eukaryota > Metazoa > Chordata > Mammalia > Carnivora > Mustelidae > Taxidea > Taxidea taxus. Next base: position 21,047 of record ML101228.1, on the reverse strand, counting down.
CACTTCTGTGTTCATTGGTTTTGTTTCTTAAATTCCACATAGGAGTGAAACCATGTGGTATTTGTGTTTCCCCTACTGACTAATTTCAGTTAGCACAATACCCTCCAGTGCTATCCACATCATTGCAAGTGGCAAGATTTTGTTTTTCATGGTGACTGAGTAATATTCCATTGTGTATATATAACAAATCTTCTTTATCCAAGCCTCTAAAAGTTCTGATTTTGCACCTTGCTGCTTATAATATTTTAAGGTAGTCTCCTCAAGCAGACTTTCTCCCCTCCACTATATCCCTGGCTATATTGCACACAAGTCAAGTCTCCACACCTGCTCCCTTCTAAATGGTCATCTTTTTTCTACTTGTAGACTTGCAGCATTTATATTCTCACATCTCTAATTGATTTCACAGATCTTCAGAATGATTTGATAAGTATGTAGTTGTATTTGAGGGAGGAGACAAACTTAACTCCTCCCCCAAGAACTTTCTGATTCAATGCTGTGAACCTGGTGACAGGATGGATTTTGTTGCCCCCTTTCTAATAGAGCTGCATGCCATTTTGGCAACAGGTAATGATTTGTGACACAGTTTTACCCTTTCCAGGATTAGGTTTCTTGTGGAAAGATGTATCAAACACAATATCTACCATTTTCTACCCTTGTATTTAAGCTCTGATATATGAATTTAGAGTAGCATTTGCTCTAGTGCAGTGTTGCCCCACTTACCCCAAAAGTGTGATCTTTCATGGGCCGAATGACCCATGTCTTCATTAATATCAGTGTCCATGTTTTCACGAATGGTGACTCTAAGTGACACATTTAACTTTGTAGTGGTTTAGACTTTCAGTCTCACCATGAACTTCACTATAGATACATCCTAAATATTATTTTATCATCTTGAAGGAATGCTAACCTGTTTTCCTTTAAAACATGGTTTCCAGGCTATAATGTCATGAGGGTCATTGAGAAAGCCATCAGTCAATGGCCAGCTGAACTGCATGGTGATTGTCCACCCAAATAAGGCCAACCTGACAGCACCCTGATGATTGCTTAGGACATGACAGTGACATCACAAGAAGGCACTGTGATGCACCAGGGCTATTATAAAATCTCAAGAACAACCCAGGCTGGACTGAGGAGAGAGATGATTCTTCAGCCACAACTCTTTCTGCTATTCCTCAAGGTCTCTAACCTTTCCCATGATAAGCCCCCTGTCCACTACTACCCTGGGCCTCTCACCAACACTCTTCACTCCACCTTCATCTTTGCACCTACCTTTGTGCCCCTCTGTGGTTCTGAGAGTCCTGGAACCCATACCTGGTGACTACTGGAGCTGTTTCCCACTGTGAGGATGGCCCAGTGGCTTGGGAGCCCGTTCTAATTTGGCATGTGGAAGTGCTGCACTGGGAATAAGAATACTGTGGATTCTCATCCAGCTGGGCCCTACACCTCTGGGGGTCACAAATGGGCTCAGCACAGGAAACCTGAGTCCACATCCTCCTGGAGAACTGGACATACTACTACTCTGGAGCCCTCCACCTTTACTCAGCAAAGGGCAAATGAATGTCCTGAACATTAAGCTGACCTATATGTGCACAATGTGTGCAATGTCTGCAGACACCTGGCAGAGAGATAATTTTAGGAAATAAGTCCTGGGAGAAGGAATCACCATATCACTGGATACTGTGGGAGTCCTTGGAACATAGGCCCTTGGTCCATGAGCTGCCTGACCCAGCTCAGCAGCGGGCAAAATAATCCCCAGACACCAGGCTGACCAGGAGGCAACATACCACAAACTCTTGAACACAGCAGAACACATAGAAATTCAATTCCAACAACAGAGCCCTCAGTCTGGGATCCTTCTGAATCTGTATGACAGTGGCCAGATTGGTCACACAGACCCTGGGAAGAACACAGGCCCACATACCACAAACTCACCAGCACAATGCATCACAACACAAGTGTGACCAGAGAACATGGCTCTCCCTGTACCAAGATATCAGGAGTCCTGCATCCCAGCTCAGTATCGTGAAAGGACTTACCTGTACGGTAGGCTCACCATATGTCCTTGGACCTGAGACCAACAATTCAGTTTGCTAGACCAAGTAGGAACCTCTATAATGGGCTCAATATTGTCCTGGGACCCGGTTACCAATATCTCAGCTCTGTGCTAGGCCAAGCAGGCAGCAGGGCAACCGATTAACTATGTGCCCTTGAACCTGGGCCCTTGGTCCATGAGCTGCCTGACCCAGGTCAGCAGTGGGCAAAATAATCAACAGAGCTCTGCACTAGTCCAAGCAATCATTTGGATGGCAGACTCCCTATATGCCCTTGGCCCTTCAGGACCAACAACTCAGTCTTCTACTAGGCCAGGAAAGCAAATTGACAGAGGGCTCACCATGTTCCCTTGGACCTGGAGACCAAGAACACAGCTCTGTTCTTGTCCAAACAAGCACCTTTACAGTGGGCTCACCACATTGCCATAGACATGGATCCTTCCTTCTCCTCAAGGACAGACCTTGCCCTTGGTCTCAAATGATGAGACCAAACCTGCTCAGTACTACACCAATATTTCCACCCATGGCCACCTGCAAGTCTTCAAACCATGAATCCTTCATCCCGGCCTAACACTTGGCAAAATACCAACAAGAGAGCAGCCTGAGCAAAGCCCTCTGAATAGGAGCCTTCCAACCCTGCATAGAAATGAGCATCTCAGTCCCCATCTCCCTGAGATTGACATCAGCCTGAGGTCCTTGTACTGATATCTGTGCATTATTCATCTTTTGAGGAGTACTCTTCCTCAGAAGAAAATGACACAATGCCCTGAAGATTAAATAGACCAGTAATTTGTACGAAAACTCAGGGCAGGTAATGAGGAGGTGAGATGGGAGGAAGTAATTGAGGAGACCCAGGCCCTAAACATTGTGGAGTCATTGTCTGAGATCCTCCAGTTGAAGGAGAGGTGCTCCAGCCTGGAGGAAGCGGTGGAGGTCTTAAAACAAAAGACCAAGCAGTGCAGTGAGAGGCAGGCTGAGGTCCATGAGATGAAGAGGTTCTTCATTCAAATGACAGTCTTCCTGGAAGTTTCTGTCTCCCACACAGTGGCCAAGGGGTGACACCTGTGCACCCACCCATGATGGCATAGAAGGGGAGTTGGGAAAATGGTGGTTATCTCCACCAGAGTGCAGATGTGGAATGAATTTGAAAATTAGGTTAAATAGAAAATTTAAAAGCACTTCTGAATGAGTAATTTATGAGAAATAACCCTAGGTGATTGTAATGTGCAACCTTTCTTGCAGTCACTACTACCCCTTATGCGTCATCACTTTCTCCTGATGCTGGGCAAGAGTCTGAGAAAGTGTCGGTGAAACATGAAGAGTTAACACTAAGCCTTACCTGCCTGACACCAGCAATACTTTCAAAAATATTGATTTCTAGAACCCAAGGACAGCTGCTGAGATCAGCACCATTCTTATTGAGGGACAAGAGAAGAGTATGTTGATACACAGGTATTTCTGGTACCTTAATTTTTCATTTTCTGGGATAAAGTTCCAGGATACTGCTTGCTAGGTTGTAAGGTTTATGTTTTATTTTTGTAGAACCTATCAAACTCTCTTAACTGAGTTCCATTTACATCCCCTCCAGCAATTTAGGAGAGCTGTCTCTCCAACATCTGATGTTTTCACTGTGTTTTGTCTTAACTAGCTTTCCTAACAGGTGTGTAGTAGTGATAACTCTGATGTTTTCATTAGCATCTCCCTCATGGCTAGTGATGCTGAGCACTTTTCTCTTGTGCACATTTGCCATCTACACATTCTCTTTCATATGTCTGTTCATGCATTTTTTCATCTATATTCTTGTTGGATAGTTTGTTTTTTTTTCCCTGTTGAGTGTTGAGAGTTCTGTAGTGTCATTTACAAGTATCTTCTCCTACTCTATGGGTTGCCTCTTTGTTGTGTTGACTATTTCCTTTGCTGTACAGAAGCTTTTGAGCTTGATGAAGTCCCAATAGTTCACTTTCACTTTTGTTTCCTCTGCCTTTGGAGACATATCTTGAAAGAAGTTTCTGTGGTCGATATCAAAGAAGTTACTGGCTACCTTCTCCGCAAGGATTCTGATTGATTCCTGCCGCACGTTGAGTTCTTTTATCCATTTCGAGTTTATCTTTGTGTCTGGTGTGGGAGAATGGCCGAGTTTCATTCTTCTACACATAGCTGTTCAATTTTCCCAGCACCATTTATTGAAAAGACTGTATTTTTTCCACTGGATATTTTTCCTGCTTTGTCAAAGATTATGTGACCATAGAGTTGAGGGTACATATATCTGGGCTCTCTATTCTGTTCCACATCTATGTGTCAGTTTTAGTGCCAGTACTATGCTGTCTTGGTGATCCCAGCTTTGTAATAAAGCTTAAAATCAGGCAACGTCATGTCCCCAGTTTTGTTTTGTTTTGTTTTGTTTTGTTTTGTTTTGTTTTTTCTTTTTCAATGTTTCCTTAGCAATTTTGGGTCATGTCTGGTTCTGTACAAATTTTAGGAGAGCTCTTTCCTTATTCTTGGTAGAAGTGTTTTTTGTTGTTGTTGTTGTTGTTGTTGTTGTTTTTACCAGAAATGTGGTTGGCAAATAGGTACTCCCAGTCTATAGCTTGTGTTTTTGTGATCCTAATGGAGCAAAAGTTCTTAGTAGAGTAAAACCTTGCATTACAGTAAAGTCCTGTTTATCAAGTGTTTTCTTTTATGAAGTGTGCTTTTGGTTTTATGGTTAATAACCCAGCAATCTCTAGGTCCTGAACACCTTCTTCTGTGCTCCTTTTATAAAAGTTTTATACTTTATGTTTTACTTTGAATCAAAGTTGTCATAAACTGTGTTCACATTTGTATAAGGGGTGAAATTGAGGTGTAGGTATTTTTGTTTGGTTTTGTTTGGTTTCTATGCCAATGGATATCCAGTGGCTCTGATACATTTTGGTGAAAAGACTATCCTTCTCACTAAGTGTATTGTTCACCTTTGTAAAAAATCACTGAGTCATAGTGGAATAGATCTAGTTCAGGATCCTTTCTTCTCTACTATTGATCATTTTCTCCACCAACATTACATCTTCATGTGGAATATACTGATTCTTCCTATTTCATTCTTCTTTTTTTCTTTAATTTTTTTTAAATTACTTTTCAGTGTTCCAGAATTCACTGCTTATGCACCACACCCAGTGCTCCACGCAATATGTGTGTTACATAATACCCACCACCAGGCTCAGCCAACCCCCCACTCCCCTCCCCTCCAAAACCATAAGATTGTTTTCCAGAGTCCATAGTCTCTCATGGCTCATCTCCTCCTTAAATTTGCCCCAGCTCTGTTCTTCTCTCCATCTCCACCTTTTACTTTTTTAAAATTTAAATTGAAGTTACTTAATATATAATGAATGATTACTTTTGGGGGTAGCATTCAGTGATTCAGCAGTTGCACATTACACATATATACCACCTGTTCTTTATCCATCACATCTCAATCAACATCTGGGCTCTTTACATATTTTGGCAACCATGGACACTGCTGCTATAAACATTGGGGTGCAGGTGCCAGTCAAATGATTAGATTTGTATACTTCAGATATGCATATAATAGTGCAATTGCTGGGTTTTAGGATAGTTCTATCTTCAACTTTTTGAGGAATCTTTATACTGAATTCCAGAGTGGCTGGACCAGTTTGCACTCCAACCAATAAGATAAAAGTGTTACCCTTTCACTGCATCTACCAACATCTGTTGTTTCCTGACTTGTTAATTTTAGCCACTCTGATGGGTTTGAAGTGGTATCTCACTGTAGTTTTGATTTGGATTTACCCCATAATAATTGATGTGGGACATTTTTTCATGTATCTATTATCAATTTGTTTCATTTCCCTGGAAAAATATCTGTTCATGTATTCCATCCCTTTCTTGATTGGATTATTTGTTTTTTTAGGTGTTGAGTTTGATATATTCTTTATAGATTTTGGATACTAGCCCTTTATCTCATAAGTCATTTGCAAATATCCTCTCCCATTCTGTGGTTTGCTTTTTAGTTATGTTACTTACTTCCCTGGCTGTGCAAAAGATTTTTATCCTGATGAAGTCCATATACTTTGTTTTTGCTTTTCTTTCCCTTGCCTTTGGAGACATGTCTAGTAAAAAAGTTTTTGTGGGTGAGCCCAAAAAGTGGTTGTTGCCATGTTCTCTAGGATTCTGATGGATTACTGCCTCACATTTAGGTCTTTCATCTATTTTGAGTTTATCTTTGTGTATGGTGTATGAAAGTGGTCCAATTTCATTCCTCAGCATTTCCCCAACACCACTTATTGAAGAGACTGCCTTCTTCC
>ML101228.1:0-14298 GCA_003697995.1 Taxidea taxus jeffersonii | reverse complement strand
TTTGGATATTCTTTCCTGCTTTGTTGAATATTAGTTTACCATAGAGTTTAGGATACATTCCAGGGTTCTCTATTCTGTTCCATGGATCTTAGTGTCTGTTTCTGGTTAAAACTATACTGTCTTGATTTCGGCTTTGTAGTACACCTTAAAGTCCAGAATTGTGATGGCTCCAGTTTGGCATTTTCAACATTCCCCTTGTTATTTTGGGTCTTTGGTTCCCATACAAATTTTAGGATTGTTTCTTCCAGTTCTATGAAAACTGCTGATGGTATTTTGAAAGGGGTTTCTTTGAATGTCTAGAATGATTTTGGGTAATACATATATTTTAATAATATTTGTTCTTCTAGGATGTCTAGGTGGCTCAGTGAGTTAAAGCCTCTGCCTTCTACTCAGGTCATGACCCCAGGGTCCTGGGATCAAGTTCTGCATTGGGCTCTCTGTTCAGCGGGGAGCCTGCTTCCTACCCCCTCTCTCTCTGCCTGCCTCTCTGCTTACTTGTGATCTCTGTCTGTCAGATAAATAAATAAAATCTTTTAAAAATATGTGTTTTTCTAATCCATGAGCATGGAATAGTTTTCCATCTCTTTGTGTCTTCCTCAATACCTTTCATAAGTGCTCTATAGTTTTTAGAGTACACCCCTTGAACTCTTCGGGTACATTTATACCTCAATATTCTTTTGGGGATAATTATAAATGGGATCGATTCTTTGATATCTCCTTTTGCTACACCATTGTTGATGTATAGAAATGCAACTGACTTCTGTACATTGATTTTCTATCCTGTGACTTAGCTGGATTCCTATATCAGCTCTAGCAATTTTGGGTGGAAAGTTTGGAGTTTTCTACATACAGTATCATGTATGAAGAATGGAAGTTTAATTTCCTCTTTGCCATTTTGGATGCCTTTTCTTTTGCCTACTGAGGCTAGGACTTCCAGTACAATGTCTAACAACAGTGGTGAGAGGGACATCCCTGTCATGTTCCTGACCTTACAGGAAAAGCTTTCACCACCACCCCCCGGCTCGAGAATGATATTCACTCTTGGACTTTCGTATGTGACTGTTAGGATATTGAAGTATGTTCCTTCTATCCTTACACAGTGGAGGGATCTTTTCAAGAAAAGATGCTGTGTTTTGTTATGTGTTTTTTTCCTGCATCTATTGAGAAGACTGTATGGTTCTTGTCCTTTCTTATATTAATATGGTGTATAACACTGAAGGATTTGCAGGTGTTGAACCATTCCTGCAGCCAAGGAGTTAATCCCAATTGATGGTGATGAATAATCCTTTTAATGTACTGTTAGATCCTCTTGAGTAGTAACTTGGTGAACTTTTTTGCAACCATATTCATCAGGATATTGGCCTATAATTATCATTTTTGGTGGGGTCTTTGGCCTGATGATCAAGGTAATTCTGGCTTCATAAAATGAGTTTGGAAGTTTTCCTTCCATTTCTAGTTTTTGGAACACTTTCAGAATAATAAATATTAATTCTTCTTTAAATGTTTGGTAGAACTCCCCTGGGAATCCATCTGCTCCTGGATCTTGTTTGTCGAGAGATTTTTAATGGCTGCTTCAACGTCCTTGTTGATTATGGGTCTGTTCAGCTTTTATATATCTTCCTTATTCAGTTTTAGTAGTTTCTATGGTTCCAGGTATTTGTCCATTTCTTCCAGATTGCCCAGTTTGTTGGCATATAATTGCATATAATATTCTCTTATAATTGTATTTCTGTGGTGTGGGTTGTGATCTTTCCTCTTTCATTCATGATTTTGAGGGATTTTTTTGTGTGTTTTTTTTGTTTGTTTTTTGTTTTTTTGTTGTTGTGCGGTTTTTTTGTTTGTTTTTGTTTTGTTTTTTGTTTTTGTTGTTGTTGTTCTCTTTGCTAAGTTTAACTAGGAATTTCTCAATCTTATTAATTCTATCAAAATACCAGCTCTTGTTTTCATTGGTCTGTCCTACTGTTTCTGTTTCTGCTTTTTCTTTTTTTAAATTTCTATGTCATTGATCTCTGCACTACTCTTTATTATTTCTCTTCTGCTGGATTTTGGCTTTCTTTGCTGTACTTTTTCCAGCTCCTTTAGGTTACATTGTGTATTTCAGGCTTTTCTTGTTTGTTTGTTTGTTTGTATTTTGAGGAAGACCAGTACTGCCTTATTCTTTCTCCCAGGTGCTTTTGTTGCAGCCCAAAGCTTTTAGACTATTATTGTGTTGTCCTTTTCATTGCTACCAAGTACTTTTAATATTCTTCTTTAATTTCCTCATTGACCCATTTATTATTTAGTAGGATGTTTATTAACCTCCATGTATTTGTGGTCCTTCTAAATGTTCATTATGCTTTACTACAAGTTCTTAAGCTTTGTGGTATGAAAATATGCATGGTATGATCTCAATACTTTTGTACCAGTTGAGACCTGATTTGTGACCCAGTACGTGATCTATTCTGGAGAATGTTTGGTGTGCACCTGAGAAGAATGTGTAACCTGTTACTTTAGGATGGAATGCTCTGAACATATCTGTTAAGTTCCTCTGTTCCAGTGTGTCATTATAAGTCCATCTGGTCCAGTGTGTCATTCAAAGTCCTTATTTATTGGTGATCTGCTTAGATGATCTGTCCTTTGCTGTGAATGGGGTGGTAAAGTCCCCTAATATTACTGCGTTATTATCAAAGTGTTTCTTCAAATTTTGTTATTAGTTGATTTATATATTTGGCTACTCCCAGATTACGAGCATCAATATTTACAATTATTAGACCTTCTTGTTGCATTAACTCTTTATTATGATATAGTGGCCTTCTTTATCTTTTATTGCAGTCTTTGGTTTATAACCTAGAATGCATGATATAAAGATGGTTACTCCAGCTTTCTTTTGATATCCACTACCATGATAAATGGTTCTCCACCCCTCCTTTTCAATGCAGAGGTGTCTTTGGGTCTAAAATGAATCTCTTATTGACAGCACATTGACGGTCTTGCTTTTTATTCACTCTGATACCCTATGTCTTTTGATTGGAGCATTTCATCAATTTGCATTCAGAGTAATTAATGAAAGACATGAAGTTAGTGCCATTGTACTACCTGTTAAGTCATTGTTTCCATAGATTGTTTCTTGTCCTTTTGGGTTTGTGACTTTAGGCATCTCTCTCCACTCAAAAGATCCCCTTTAATATTTCTTGCAAAGCTGGTCTACTATTCACAAATCCTTTTTGATCTTGTTTGTACTGGAAGCTCTTTATCTCCCCTTCTGTTCTGAATCATAGCCTTGCTGGATACACTAATCTAGGATATGTAGTCTTCTCATTTAGGACACTGAGTATATTATACCATCCCTTACTGGTCTGCTAGGTCTCTATGAACAGCTATGCTACCAGAATCATGTGTCTCCCCTTGGAGGTGAAGGATCTGTTGTTCTGAGCTGCTTTCAGGATTTCCACTTTATCTTTGAAATTTGCAAATTTCAGTATTATATGCTGAGGTGTTGACCTATTTTTAATGATTTTGAGGAGGTTTCTCTGTGCCTCCTGGACTTGACTGTCCACCTCCTTCCCCAGATTAGGGAAATTCTCACCTGTAACTTGTTCAAATAAATCTGCCCCTTTCTCCTCTTCCTCATCTTCTGGGACCACTCTAATATGGATATCATTTCACTTTAAGGAATTGGAGAGTTCTTGAAGTCTCCCTTCATGATCTAATATGTTTCTTCTTTTCAGCTTTCTTATTTTCCATCATTTTATCTTCTATATCCCTGATTTGTTCTGCCTCATTCATTAATTTGTATAGCCTCCATTTAGACTGCATCTTAGTAAGGTGTTTTTAATGTTCTCCTGAGTAGATTTTAGTTCTTTTATATCTACAGTAAGGGATTATCTAGTGCCTTCTATGCTTGTTTCAAGCCCAGCTAGTATCTTGATAATAATTGTTTTAAATTCTAGTTCAGACATTGTATTTAGATCCATATTGACTCTATCAGTGGTCATGAGTATTATTACCTCCTGTTGTTTCTTTTGGGGTGAATTTCTCCATCTCCTCATTGTAAGACAAAAAAGACAAAAAAAAAAGAGTAATAACAGCAATGACAGCAGAGAAAAACAACAAAAAAGGAAAACCAAAACAATAAAGCAAAACAAAAAAACTAGATACAGAGTGTGTTTTGGATTGCTAGTTAAAATAAACTATATTCAAAAATAGGAAAGAAAAACATAAATATAAAACAATTCAATCAAAGAAATAGAAAAATACATATAAACATAAATTATATAATATAAACATTAAAAAATAATAAAAAATAATTGAAAACTAAGAAAATAACTTAAAAAACCCCAAAAGACTAAAGAATAGATTTGGAAAGAAGGCGACATGATGTTTTCTCCAAAAGCTGAAATTTTGCAGTCCTGTGTGATCAGTAAACTTGGTGTGACTGAGTTGCTTCTGGTGGCTTTCTGGTCTGAATTAGTCTGTTGAGCTAATTCTCAGGTGGACTTGTCCTAGGGGAACAGCTCCTGGAGTACACAGGGAGGACTTGCTTTAAGCAACCCAAGCCTCCAGGAGGTGGCAGTGTTTTGCTCCCTATAGGCTTTCAGGCCTGTTGGACAGTATGAGTATGGCAGGGCCCCCCTCTACTCTTGGAGCTGAAAATTCATGCCTCCATTTTTCAGTAAGCACTCAGAAAATAAACTAATCATTCTTGTCTCCCTGTGAGCTTTTTTCAACCCCACCTTTGTGGGAGGGTTTTTGTTGTTGTTTTGTTGTTTTGTTTGTTTGTATCTCAGGGACAGAACTGAGTTTCACAACTCCAAATTTGACAGACACCTTCCATGCAGACCCACTCTGTTCCTCTCAGGGGAGGGAGGTCTCCCCATTCCTCTGCCTTTTGCAAAGGCCCTCCCAGGAAATCGATGAGACCACCATGCTGCAGTTTGCAGTTTATGGAACACAGAGCAGAATACAGGCATCTAGACTCATTGGTTTAGCCAGCTTCCCCAATTTATGCCTGGGAACCCTGGTGCACCAAAGCATTACTGTTCTTGTGACCTCAGGGATCCTCAGATAATGCTGTGATATCTGGGATTCTGCCTTGCTTTACCACCTGAACACCTTTAAGTTGGAAACATGCCCTATGTAGCAGAGTTCTAAAAGTTCCGATTTTGTGCTCTGCTACTTATAACAAATTGTGGTCACCTCCTAAAGCAGTCCCCCCAACACACACTGTATTCTCAGCTATATAACAATGGATTCAAGTCTTCCCACCTCCTACATTCCAAACTGTGGTGGCTTTTCTACATGCAGTCTTCCAACATTTCTTTTCTCAGATCTCTGATTTCTCAAGTGTCCATAATGACAATATGGACATAATTTGACAATATTATAGTTGTATTCAAGGAACAAGACAAACTTAGAGCCCTCCTGCTTCTCCACCATCTCAACTCTACACATACATTTTAACCACTGGATTTCTGGTTTCTTTGGGTAGAAAAGATGTTAGATCTGGCAACAACTACCTCAATGCCCCCAATGCATCCATCTATCACACAGGTCCTCCAAACTTGCACAGGTGTCCCACAAGGGCAGGATGCTCTCCTATCTTGAACACAGGCCACATCACCTGCTCCTGTACCCTGATGGGCCCCACAGACACTGAGATTACTGACCTTTGAACACTACCAGGAGCAAACCTTGGCAACATCCCAGTGGCACTCTCTGCTTGTGAGTTGGAGTACAAGTTTCAGGAACAGATGGGATGGGTTTTGGCCTCAAACTGATTTCTAACACACTATTATTATTGGTTTCTAATCTAATTGGTTTCTGGATGTAATCTGGCTAAAGGTAAATAAAGCCACATGAAACCTCTGAAGGTTTTAATTGTACTTAGTCCAATCTTTGAATACAAAAAAAAAAAAAAAGCAGTACCACCAACCTTTATAATGGGCTCCCTTTGTGACAAGCGTTTCCCTGCATTGAAATGCCAGCCATAATGCTTTCTTTCCTGTCCATCTGTTGAAATAGAGTTAACATACAGTGTTATATTACTTTCAGGGGTATAATACAGTTATTCAACAACTCTATACCTTGCTCAGTCCTCATCATGGTAACAGTGCTTTTCACCCCTTTGTCTCTGTCTCCTATCCCCCGCCCACCTGCCTTCTGAGAACCATCTGCTTGTTTCTAGTGCAGTTTGTTTCTTGGTTTCTCTCTCTCCTTTCCTTCGCTTGTTTGTTCTCTATCTTATATTTGAAACATGAGTGAAATCATAGGATATTTGTCTTTCTCTGACTTATTTGTGTTAGTATGATACTGTCTAGCTCCATCTATGTCATTGTAAATGGCAAGATTTCATTCTTCTTAGAGGCTGAGTAATATTCCATTATGTATATATAGCATATATTTTTTATTAACTATTTTATTAACATATAAAGTAATATTTGCCCCAGGGGTACATGTCTGTGAGTCATCAGACTTACATATTTCACAGCACTCACCATATCACATACCCTCCCCAGTGTACATAACCCAACCACCCTCTCCATACCCCTCTCCCCACAGCAAACCTCTGTTTGTTTTGTGAGGTTAAGAGTCTCTTATGGTTTGTCTCCCACTCGATCACACCTTGTTTCATTTCTTTTCTTCTCTACAGCCTAGACCACCGCTGTGCTTCTGAAATTCCTCATATCACGGAGATCATATGATAATTGTCTTTTTCTGATTGACTTATTTTTCTCAGAATAATACTCTTTAGTTCCATCCATGTTGTTGCAAATGGCAAGATTTCATATCTTTTGATGGTTGCATAGTATTCCATTGTATATATACCACATCTTCTTTATCCATCCATCTGATTTTTTTGGAGGGGTATCAGAATGTACTTTTTAAATTTAATTTCTTTTCGGTATAACAGATTCATTGTATAGGCACCACACCCAGTGCTCCATGCAACACGTGCCCTCCATAAAAAACACCACCTGGCTCCTCCAACCTCCCACCTCCCGCCCCTTCAAAACCCTCGGAATGTTTTTCAGAGTCCATAATCTCTCATGGTTCAACTCCCCTTCCACTTTCCCTCAACTCCCTTCTCCTCTCCATCTCCCCATGTCCTCCGTGTTATTTATTATGCTCCACCAATAAGTGAAACCATATGATAATTGACTCTCTCTGCTTGGCTTATTTCACTCAGCATAGTCTCTTCCAGTCTCGTCCATGCTGATACAAAAGATGGGTATTCATCCTTTCTGATGGAGGCATGATACTCCATAGTATATATGGATCTCCTCTCCCTTATCCAATCGTCTGTTGAAGGGCATCTTGGTTCTTTCCATAGTTTGGAGACTGTGGCCATTGCTGCTATAAACATTGGGCTACAGATGGCCCTTCTTTTCACCACATCTGTATCTTTGGGGTAAATACCAGTACTGCTATTGCAAGGCCATAGGGAATCTCTATTCTTAATTTTTTTAAGGAAAGTCCACACTGTTTTCCAAAGTGGTTGCACCAATTTGCATTCCCACCAACAGTGGAAGAGGGTTCCCCTTTATCCACATCCTCTCCAACACGCGTTGTTTCCTGTCTTGCTAATTTTGGTGATTCTAAATGGTGTAAGGTGATATCTCAATGTGGTTTTAATTTGAATCTCCCTGATGGCCAGTGATGATGAACATTTTTTCATGTGTCTGATAGCCATTTGTATGTCTTCATTAGAGAAGTGTCTGTTCATGTCTTCTGCCCATTTTTTGACATGGTTATGTGTTTTGTGTGTGTTGAGTTTGAGAACTTCTTTATAGATTCTGGATATCATCCTTTTTTCTGTACTGTTATTTGCAAATATCTTCTCCCATTCTGAGAGTTGCCTCTTTGTTTTGTTGACTGTTTCCTTTGCTGTACAGAAGGTTTTGATCTTGATGAAGTCCCAAAAGTTCATTTTCGCTTTTGTTTCCTTTGCCTTTCTAGACATATCTTGCAAGAAGTTGCTGTGGCTGATATCGAAGAGGTTACTGCTTATGTTCTCTAGGATTCTGATGGATTCCTATCTCACATTGAGGTCTTTTATCCATTTCGAGTTTATCTTTGGTAAGGTGTAAGAGAATGGTCGAGTTTCATTCTTGTACATATAGCTGTCTAATTTTCACAGCACTGTTGATTGAAGAGACTGTCTTTAATCCACTGGATATTTTCTCCAGCTTTGTCGAAGATTATTTGACCATAGAGTTGAGGGTACGTATCTGGGCTCTCTAATCTGTTCCACTTGTCTATGTGTCTGCTTTTATGGCAGTACCATGCTGTCTTGGTGATCACAGCTTTGTAGTAACGCTTGAAATCAGGCAACGTGATGCCACCAGTTTTTTTTTTTTCAACATTTCCTTAGCAATTCGGGGTCTCCTCTGATTCCATACAAATATTAGGATTATTTGCTCCAGCTCTTTGAAAAATATCAGTGGAATTTTTATCGGAATGGCATTAAAAGTATAGATTGCTCTAGGCAGTATAGACATTTTAACAATGTTTATTCTTCCGATCCAAGAGCATGGAATGGTCTTCCATCTTTTTGTGTCTTCTTTGATTTCTTTCATGAGTATTCTGTAGTTCCTCAAGTACAGATCCTTTACCAGTTTGGTTAGGTTTATTACCAGGTATCTTATGGTTCATGGTTCTTGGTGCTATATATATATATATATATATATATTAAACAGAATCAATTCTCTAATTTCCCTTTCTGTGTTTTCATTGTTAGTGTATAAGAAAGCAACTTATTTCCATTCAATTGACTTTGTATTCTGCCATTACTGAATTGCTGTAAGAGTTCTAGTAGTTTAGGGGTGAAGTCTTTTGTGTCTTCCATATAAAGTATCATGTCATATGCGAAGAGAGAGAGAGTTTGACTTCTTCATTGCCAGTTTGGATGCCTTTTATTTCTATTTGTTGTCTGATTGCTGTTACTAATACTTCTAATACTATGTTGAACAAGAGTGGTGATAGTGGTCATTCTTGTCATATTCCTGATCTAAACGGGAAGGCTGTCAGCTTTTTCCAACTGAGGATGATATTTGCTGTGGGTTGTTCATACATAGATTTTATAAAATTCAGGAATATTCCCTCTTTCCCTATACTTTGAAGTGTTTTAATCAGGAACGGATGCTGGATTTTGTCAGATGTTTTTTTTCTGCATCTATTGAGAGGACCATGTGGTTCTTCTCTCTTCTCTTATTGATTTATTCTATCACATTGATTGATTTGCGATTGATGAAGCATCCTTACAACACAGGGATGAATCCCACATGGTCATGGTGGATAATCTTTTTAATGTGCTGTTGGATCGTGTTTGCTAGGATCTTGTTGAGAATCAGAATCCATATCCATTAGTGATATTGGTCTGAAATTCTCCTTTTTGCTGGGGTCGTTGCCTGGTTTGGGGTTCAGGATAATGCTGGCTTCATAAAAAGTGTCTGGAAGTTCCCCTTCTGATTCAATTTTTTTGAATCCGCTTCAGGATAATAGGTGTTATTTCTTCTTTGAAAGTTTGGTAGAATTCCACAGGGAATCCATCAGGTCCTGGGCTCTTGTTTTTTAGGAGGTTTTAGATCACTGCTTCAATCTCATTACTATATATCGGCCTATTCAGGTTGTCAATTTCTTCCTGCTTCAATTATGGAAGTTTCTAATTTTCCAGGAATGCATCCATTTCATCTAGGTTGCTTAACTTATTGGCATATAACTGTTGATAATAATTTCTGATGATTGTTTCTATTTCCTTGGTGTTAGTTGTGATCTCTCCCTTTTATTCATAATTTTATTAATTTGGGCTTTCTCTCTTTTCTTCTGGATTAGTTTGGACAATGGATTATTGATCTTATTGATTCTTTCAAAAAAACAGCTTCTAGTTTCATTGATGCATTTTACTGTATCTCTAGTTTCTATCTCACTGATCTCTGCTCTAATCTTGACTATTTCCCTTCTTGTGTGTGGAGTTGGCTTAGTTTGTTGTTGATTCTCCAGTTCTTTAAGGTGTAGAGAGAGCTGGTGTATTCTGGATTTTTCAATGTTTTTGAGGGAGGCTTGGGTGGCTATGTATTTCCTCCTTAGGATTGCCTTTGCTGTATTGCATAGGTTTGGGGCCAAAGTGTTTTCATTCTCATTCATTTCCATAAAACGTTTAAGTTCTTTTATCTCCTGGTTGATCCAAGCATTTTTTCTCAAGGTAGTCTTTAGCTTACAGGTGTTTGAGTTTCTTCCAAAATTTTCCTTGTAATTGAGCTCCAGTTTTAAAGCACTGTGATCTGAGAATATGCAGGGAATAATCTCAATCTTTTGGTATCTGTTGAGCCCTGATTTGTGACCCAGTATGTGGTCTATTCTGGAGAAGGTTCCATGTGCACTTGAGAAGAAAGAGGATTCTGCTGTTTGAGGGTGGAACATTCTGTATATATCTATGAGGTCCATCTGGTCCAATGTTTCATTCAATGCTCTTGTTTCTTTACTGATTTTCTGCTTGAATGATCTGTCTATGACTGAGAGTGGTGTATTAAGATCCCCTACTATTAATGTATTCATATTAATATGACTCTTTATCTTGATTAACAGTTTTCTTGTGTAATTGGCTGCTCCCATATTGGGGGCATAAATATTTACAATTGTTAGATCTTCTTGGTGGGTAGTCCCTTTAAGAATTAAGTAGTGTCCTTCTGTATCTCTGACCACAGTTTTTAGTTTAATATTTAATTTATCTGATATGAGAAACCCTAACCCAGCCTTCTTTTGAGGCAAATTGGCATGAAAACTGCTTCTCCATCCCTTCACTTTCAGTGTGCATGTATCCTTAGGTTCGAAATGGGTCTCTTGTAGACAACATATGGATAGGTCCTGTTGTTTTATACAATCTGCAACACTGTGCCATTTAATGGGCACATGTAGGCCATCCACATTGAGAGTGATTATTGAGAGATGTTTTTATTGACATCGTATTACCTTTGAAGTCTTTCTTTCTGTAGATTGTCTCCATATATTTCTGTTCAATGATATTCTTGGGATTTTTCCTCTTTCATAGAACCTTTCTTAATATTTCCTGCAGTGTTGGCTGGTTGGTAGCATACTCTTTTAAACCTTGCAGGTCTTGGAAACTCTTTATCTCTCCATCCATTTTGAATGTCAGTCTTGCTGGATAAAGTATTCCTGGCTACATGTTCTTCCCATTTAGTGCCCTGAGTACATCTTGCCAGCCCTTTCTGGCTTGCCAGGTTTCTGTGGACAAGTCTGATGTTATCCTGATGGGCTTTCCTCTGTATGTAAGGAACTTCTTTGTCCTAGCTGCTTTCAAGAGGTCCTGTCTACAATTATGATTCATCATTTTCACTATTAGGTTTCTTGAAGTCTTTCTAGATTCTATAATCTTGGGGGTAGAACGTTCTGCCTCTAGTATATGAACACTGGTTCCATTCGCCATATTGGGAAAATTTTCATGCACAATTTGTTCAACTATATCTTCTAGTCTTCTTTCTTTCTCCTTGCCCTCAGGGATTTCAATAATTTTGATGTTGGAGTGTTTCATGGCGTCATTAATCTCCCTAATTCTGTTTTCGTGGCTTCTAAGCTGTTTGTTCCAGGCTTCCTCCTGATCCTTTCGCTCTATCTGTTTGTCCTCCAGATCACTGATTCTATCTTGTCTCAGTTTCCCTACCGTTTAGAGAATTTAGATTAGATTGGAACTCATTGAGAATATTGTGAACATCATCTTGTTGGCTTTCACTTCTACCCTAATCAATTACATTTTCCCATTAACAGCTTTCTCCAACCTAGCTATTGCCTTGATAATTGTTAACCCAAATTCCCTTTCCAACATACTGTTTATGTCCATGTGCAGTAGCTCTGATGCAGAGGGCACAGTCTCTGAATTTTTCCTCTGTTGGGTATTCCTCCTCCTAGTCATTTTGGTGAGAGATAGCTGAATGGATGTAGCTGAATGTATGAACCGTGATGCAGGCAAGGTGCATGCTGGAACACTTCTGAGCAATCAAGAGTCCCCTCCCAAACGAAAGAAAAAGGACAGTAAAAAAAAAGAGAGAAAGGGAATAAAAGCAAGATAAAATAAAAGAGAAGGCCCAGCCTAAATGGGCCCCAAGGTAAGACTTATGAAGTATAAAAACAAAAACAGACAAACAAAAAGACTGATAAAAGTAGATGACTCTCTCTATATATAAATTTATATATTTATATATTTCCTCTCTGTATATATTAATCTATATATAAATCATATATAATATATATAAATATATATAATATATAAATATATATAAATTCATATCTTTATATATTTTCTATAAATTATAATTTATATATACTTATATATAAATTATATAATTTTTAATTTATATTATATATAATTTATATATGGTTTATATGTAAATTATATATAAATTATAATTTATATTTATATATAAATATATATTTATATAATCTATATATAATATTATATATAATATATGTATTATATATAATATATAAACTATACATAAATATATAAATATATATTTATATATTTATGTGTATATATATGCATATATGTGTATATATGTATATATATTTATGTATATATATGTGTGTGTATATATGTATACATATATGTGTATATATGTGTATATATATGTATATATATGTGTGTGTATATGTATATATATTTATATATAATATATAAACTATACATAAATATATAAATATATAATATATAAACTATACACAAATATATAAATGTATAGTTTATATATTATATATAATATATATTATATATAATATTATATATATATAGTTTATATATATAAATTATATATATGAATATATATTGTATATAAATTTATATATAAATTATATGTGAATTATACAAAACAAACTGAAAAAAGAACCTCATCAAAAAGAACCCCAGGTATAAGATTTATATACTACCAGGACAAAAACAAATACACAGAAACACTGGCGGGAGAAAAAGATGGGATAGTGGTTATAAATTCTCAGTGTGGGTGAGGAAGGTAATTTTGATTCTTCCCAGATGTATCTTGATATCTTTGTTAAAGGACTGAAATTTCCTAAGATAAAGGGGGATTAAAAACTGTTTTACCGGGAGGCCTGGGTGGCTCAGTTGGTTAAGCGGCTGCCTTCGGCTCAGGTCATGATCTCAGCATCCTGGGATCGAGTCCCACATGGGGCTCCTTGCTGGGCAGGGAGACTGCTTCTCCCTCTGCCTCTGCCTGTCACTCTGTCTGCCTGTGCTTGCTCTCACTCTCGCTCTCTCTCTCTCTCTCTCTCTGACAAATAAATAAATAAAATCTTTAAAAGACTGTTTTACCTATAGGGGTAGCATTGATTGGGGAAAGGGGATAACCTTGAAGTTTAACTCTATATGAATATTAAAAAATAAAAATAAAAAAAGAATAAACTGAACTAAACTAAACTAAAATTTAAAAAATAATTTAAAATAGAAAAGCAAAAGAAAACACAGTTATATGTATCAAAAAGTTCATATGAAAAGGATGTTATGAAATTTGATGTACTGGATATCTCACTGTGATGGAAAATAGGTTAATAATTATCTATTTAAAAATGAACCAGAATAGTGGGAATTAATTAAAAATAAAAGTTGTATCTATGAGGTAGTGGTGGTTGTTTTCTTGTCTTTTTGTTTTTGTTGTTGTTTCTGTTGTTGGTGGTTGTTTTCTTGGGGTGGGGCCTGCCTGGTGGGTTTTCAGGCACTGTTTCCTGACTTAAGTCCTTCTGCCCCCATCAAGGGTTGGGCTCTGAGGAAACCTGTTTTTCAGGCTTTTGTTCTCTGGAGGTTCTTTTGTTTGTTCATTTGTTTTCTCTGGCCTTGGCAGCTTTTGATGGATTTTTGAGGTTTGGAGGAAAGCAAACTGCCCCCAGACCTCCCTCTCAGAGAGAAGCCTCATTCTTTCCCCTCTGGGTGCTCCAGAGCACATAAATCGCCCCTTGGCTGCTGGCAGAGAATGTTCCCAGACAAGGTCTCTGGGGACAGAGGAACTCCTGATTGTACCCAAAACCATGATTGCAGAGGCTGTCTGGGCAGCTCCAGACTGCAAAAGATGTTCCAAGCAGTGAGAGCACACTGAGATTTTTTTTTGCTGGCCTGAGCTGGGAGTGCTCAGACTCTCAGGTCAGAGAGAGCCCACTGGCTGCTGCCTGAAAGCACCTCTCTCAGGAAGGAGTGAGGGACTTGACTCAGACACTGGTAGCATGGTGTGTGGAGAGTGCAAAAGGCTGTGGTTCTGCCAGCTGGTGCCTGCATGCACCTCTCTCCAGGAGGGGTGAAGGGTG
>RCUC01128374.1:0-148100 GCA_003697995.1 Taxidea taxus jeffersonii | reverse complement strand
TTTTTTTTTTTAAAGATTGTATTTTTACTTATTTGCCAGAGAGACAGCACACAGGCAGGCAGAGTGGCAGGCAGAGTCCCCACTGTGCCGGGAGCCTGATGTGGGACTCCATCCCAGGACACCGGCATCATGACCCGAGCTGAAGGCAGCCGCCCAACAAACTGAGCCACCCGGGTGCCCCAATACTTTTAATGACAGTCTGAACCTCACTAGGTATGAGCAGTCAAGTGAATGGCAATTAAGTCTTCCTGCTAAGATGGTGTGGATTCTGAGTAGAGTTCAGTGCCTGAGCCATGATCCAGATTGAGGTGTTGCTACTGCTGGGATCCTGGAAACCCTTTTATCTCAGGGGTTAAATATTAGTGTACATTGGCATCACTTGAGTGGCTTTGTCAAAACACAGACCACTGGGCTCCACCTTCAGAAATTTTGGTACAATGGTTCTAAGTGAGGCCCAAGAGTTTGCATCTCCCACAAGTTCTCTGCTGCTACTGATCTCCCTGATCTCGTGTAACTTGTAGTAAACTTCCATTACTGGAGATCTCCCAAATGATTCTTTACTCCTTGCAGCCAAAAGAAGCTGCTTAGTATAATCCTTGGGACTCAGAAGCCCTTTGGACCAGATCGGGAACAAGATCTAATGACAATCACCATATCCCTCAGAAGCCTATCTATGCTCTGGTGGTTCCAGTTGTTACCAGGTCAAATTTCACTGCCTAATTCTTTCTACCTTTAAGATGAGTGCTTTCCCTAATGGCTACACAGTAGGTAATGAGAGACTTCCAGCCTTTAATCTTCAGTACAGAAAACACATTTGAATTCCAGGAGTGAATTCCTCTACATTCAAGCAGGGCCTACATACTACGTTCATAAGAAAGCACAAGTGATCATATCACTGCCTTGGATTTAAAGCGAATGACTAAATAAATGAACAAAAATCTAGTTGTATGTCATATACCATGAGGATCAAAGAATGAATAATATATAATCCCTGCTTTTGAGTAACTCAGTGTAACTGGAGATACACACTTGTAAACCAGTGTGTATTTTGACTGATATGGTAAGCGCTACCATAGTGGTGTGGACAAATGACAAAATGGTGGTATGGAAGCAAAGAAGATGTAGGAAGTCTATGGGAAGGAATCAAAGAAGGCCTCAACCCAGATCTACTCAAAGAAATTCTGAGGAATTTCATTTATATTTATACATTGCTAATTACTATGTTAACCTCCTGGGTAGATAGACATTTTCTTTCAGTCATCTTAACCAAGCCTACAGAGATCCCTCCACCTCGTTCCCTGCTAGAATAGTGGCTTCCTGGGATGTGAACCCACCAGATCCGCCTTTTCGACCTTTCCTGACTTTTCTACCTTTTCATCCCTCCCTCGACCTCTACCTCTACCCTGAGGTAGTTCACAAGGACTCAGCTGCCATTCCCCAAAATAAACCCATTCAATAGGACTCAGGTTGGAAAAAATGTCACCAGGCCTTTTACCCAAATAAGGATATCCATTACCCCCCAGTCTGCAGATCGGTAGCTAGACTTAGAGGAAAGAACATCAAACATGAAGTCAGAATATCCGGAATTAGAAACGCAGCTTCTCACTTAGTACTTCAGTTCTTCTGGCAGAGATTCTGAACTATTTCACCCTCCTGAAACTCCACTCTGTCAATGAAATGGAAGTAGCGTTCTGATCTTTACAAGGTAAAGCCTAAGGGGTACTCATCCTACTATAAAGTAGTAAGTGGAGTCTACAGTTTCAATTCTGTAAAATATGGGACCACATTTTCCTGAGATGAAGCAAATGGCTGGGCTGAACCTGCTGGGGTAAACAGGCCAGGAATTCCAGGTCCCACATTGGTCTGGTGCCCTCTGGTGGGGGCTGCTAAGTAATGATAGGAGGATTCTAGGTCTTAAACTGGTTTGAACATTTGGGGAAATGCCAGTGATTATAGGACTTTCCCAGTTCGTTGGGGCCCATTTCTTTGTCCAGTTATCTGGGGACTTTGGATACATGGGGACTCATCCTCAGCCTCCACACTTCCTGAGAGTAAGTTACCCCATGACCAGCATCTCCCCATCACCCCCTCCACCACACCCCTACTAACCACCATTCTACTCTCTGCTTCTATGAATTCAACTCTTTACAGATTCGGTATATAAGTGGGATCATGAAGTATTTTTCTTGCTGTGACTGGCTTCTTTCACTTCACATAATGTCCTCCAAGTTCATCCATATTGTTGCAAATGGTGGGATCTCATTTTTTAAGGCTGAATGATACTCCATTATATGTATATGTCACAATTTTTTTATCCATTCATCTGTGACAGAGGCTTAGGTTGTTTGCATATCTCAGCTATGGGGAATAATGCCACAATGAGCATGGGAGTGCAGATACCTCCTCGAGGTACTGGCTTCATTTCCATTGGCTATATATCTAGAAGAGAGAGTGCTAGATGATGCAGTGGTCCTATAATTCACGTTTAGATGTCATGCACCAAGCACAACACCAATCATGCTGTATGTGTCAGTTCAGGTAATCTTCCCAATCCTCTGAGGTAGGGGTTATTTTGGTGTCATCTCCATTTCATATGAGATAAATATAGAAGATTTAGTCATTTGCCAAAGTCACACAGAGAAGTGGTGGGGCCTGATTTCAGAGACTCTCAACACAGAATACCCTTCCTCTAAGTGCTTTACGGAACTGTGAACTCACTCACTGGGCATACTGCCCAAAGCAAGACTGTGAAACATTAACACAAACGGCCAATGAGGCAGGAGGCTGAGCCAGCAGAGGCGCAGAGGTGGAAAGCTCCACGACTTAGAGGAAATGTTACCATATGACAGATTGCAAACCAACCATTCAACTTCTCCTTTCCTTTTCCCCATTGTTCACCCCACAGAATGAGTGAGTGACTGGATGAAGCATGAAAGACAACAATAAAAGAACTGGAAAAGTTTAAACATTTTTAAGAATGAAAAAAAGCACCAGATCAGGCAGAAATGTTATAAAACAACATCCGGTCTCTAAATGATCAGCTCTCCAAATCTCCATTGAGCAATCAATTTTTACAAAGCTTGGAGAAGGGATCATAAAATCAGCTCAAGTTCCTTTAGCGATGAAGGAGAATTAGAGATGTCAGAAAGCCCCCGCACATCAGATATTCGGAAACATTTAAAAGAGAGCTAGACTTCAAAATTATAGCCTAGTACGTTAAAGTATGTCATGTGTTAGGATATAATCCCTTGGAATGTTAAAACGGTCCTAGACAAAATCCACAGCGATGTTATAGACTAATAAATATTTCTTTGTGACATTTCATTCATTCAAGAAATATTTCTTGGCTCCCTGCTATGTGTCTCCATGAAGCTTATATTTTTTGTGGGGGAAAGGAATCGGCAATGAATAGCTGAACACATGCAGGAATACAGAATAGGGTAACTATGCTCACAAGCATCCGAGATATGGATATGGGGTGCCATTCATAGGATGATCAGGAAGGTCCCTCTGAGAAGGTGACTTTGGAGAAGAAAGTGAGACACCTGGGTATGTGTGGGAAAAGCAATTTGGGCAATGGGAAGGGCAAGCACACCAGTCCTGAGGTAGGAGCATGCGTGGGGAGTTCACCTTACATGAAAGAGGCCCATATGGCTGGTATGGAACAAAGGAGGAAGCAAGTATCACGGATGACATCTGAGAAGGGACAGACGACCTAATTAGGTATGCAGGACCCATACATAGGTCACTATAAGGACGTTGCTTTTATGGTGAGAGAAATGAGAGGCCCTGAAAGCCTTGAACAGAGCAATGACATGGTCTTAGTTGTATTTTAGCAGGATCACTATCGTTGCTTTGTAGAAAAATGGGGTAAGGAAGTGGGGAGCGGAAAGCAGGGTGAGCAGTTAAAAGGCTTCTGCAGGAATCTGGGCCAGACTACCCCCTACCCACTCCCTTCGTGGCAGGTGCTGGCCTCGTTCACAGTAATGCTCCTCATGCCAGCACAGTGCTTGGCATAATGATGATGCTTGAATGAAATCCTTAGCAATGGCAGTCTTAACTAATGTGTGCTGATGCCAGGAGAGGAACTATACATTCATCCACATTAAAAGCAAAGTCTATGATAAGAGTCATGCCTCAGAGGTGACAGAAGAAGGCATGTGAATGGAAAGAGGCACCATTTCAAACTTTAGTTCGTTAAGAGGATATGTTTTGCCTGTTGCCAGTTCCCTTCAAACCCATAAGCAAATCCCGCTCCCTTCTCCTCCCATGCAAAACCAGACTTGGAAAACTGAGACCCTGTCTTGTTTGCATCCCTGATGCTGTGCCAGAGCCCTCTGAGAAGGCTGTTGTATGGACACACCTAGGTTTATTAAAAGCTTCTGCATCACCCCAAAGAAAGAACTATCAATCCTCTGCTCTTATAGTGAGCCCTTGTGTGTATCCAAGAGATATTCCAAAGCAGCAATATATCCCTCTTCTAAGTTTGCTGTCAGAAATTTTTATGTGCTCTCTTTGGGATAGATCCAGGGCAAGAGCCTGATGCCTTGTGAAGGAGAGGTCCTGGCTTATAACGTACACTGACCCTTCTCTGCCAGGTGGTATGTTGAGCCTTAAATTAACCAAGTAAGAAGAGACATCATGTTGACTCTGACTCCTGTCATAACTGTGTCCTATGAAGTCAAGAGTGCATTTCTATTCCTTTCAGCCCTGGAGTTTGCAGTGGGGATTCTGATCAATACCTTCATTTTCTTGGTGAATTTTTGGGATGTGGTGAGGAGGCAGCCACTGAGCAACTGTGATCTTATCCTTCTGAGTCTCAGCCTCACCCGGCTTTTCCTGCATGGGCTGCTGTTTCTGGATGCCATCCAACTTATATACTTCCAGCGGATGAAGGACCCACTGAGCCTCAGCTACCAGATCATCGTCATGCTCTGGATGATCACAAACCAAGCTGGGCTGTGGCTCACCACCTGTCTCAGCCTTCTCTACTGCTCCAAGATTGTCCGTTTCTCTCACACCATCCTGCTCTGCTTGGCAAGCTGGGTCTCCAGGAAGGTCCCCCAGATGCTCCTGGGTGCCATGCTTTTCTCTTCCATCTGCACTCTCATCTGTTTGGGGGATTTTTTTAGTAAATCAGGCTTTGGTTTCACAACTATGCTATTCATGAATAATACAGAACTCAATTTGCAAATTACAAAACTCAATTTCTATCATTCCTTCATCTTCTGCACCCTGGGGTCCATCCCTCCTTTCTTGCTTTTTCTGGTTTCTTCTGGGGTGCTGATTGTCTCTCTGGGGAGGCACATGAGGACAATGAAGGCCAAAACTAAGGACTCTCATGACCCCAGCCTGGAGGCCCATATCAAAGCACTCAGATCTCTCATCTCCTTTCTCTGCCTCTATGTGGTGTCATTCTGTGCTGCCCTCATTTCAGTGCCTTTACTGATGCTGTGGCACAACAAGATCGGGGTAATGATCTGTGTGGGGATCCTAGCAGCTTGTCCCTCAATACATGCAGCAATCCTAATCTCAGGCAATGCCAAGCTGAGGAGAGCTGTGAAAACAATTCTACTCTGGATTCAGAGCAGCCTAAAGGTAAGGGCAGACCACAGGGCAAATCCCAGGATTCCAGATCTATGCTGAGAGCAGACACAAAATGGGCTCTTCGTGAATATGCCTTTGATTGTTCATAAAACTTTCAGAACCTATTCCAGTTTCTTCTGTAGACATAAGTGAGAGTCTCTCTGTCAATGAACCCATCCATGGTAGAAGAAAACAATTAAAGCTCTATCTATGGCCTAGGCAAGAATGACATGCATGGGTTCTTCAAGTTTGTTTTGAAAAAGAATGAAATAGAGAGGGGAGGTACTCAGTGTAAATGCTTTGTATACTACAGATTATTTGTGCTTGGTATGAACCAAACCATGAGAAATCACCTCTTTCCGAATACTGTCTAAAACCCAAGATAACATGATTGGCTTTCCACGTGATTTCTAAACCTGTTTCTTAAAACAGGCACTAGCTTACTATTAGAAAATATTCACTGCTATGGCAATCACATAACCCTCTTTAAGCTCCACAATTTTCATGGGAATGTAAGATATGAAAAGACAGTCTTGAAAGATCAAGTGTCATCACTTCAGCTTCAAGAGGTACTCCATTAAAACTCCTACACAAGCCAGAGACTAGGGGTCATTTTGTCTGAAAATACACAGATTCAGAAATGTACACTCAACCTGCTTTGCAATAGGAGGAAAGAGAGGTAGATATTTGCTCAGTGGGTGCCCGGGATACCAGCGCTGGTGTGCGCCTTCTGGCTCTGCTCTATTTGTCCTTGAACACAGAGCTTTGCCTAGTATCAAGCATTGGAACCTGCCAAAATAGCCTCACTGAAAAGCCTGTTTGTAGAGATTCGGCATTCTCTGCCTGCCAGGAAGGCTCTCCTCAAATCAGATCCGACAACACTCAGGAAAGGAAAAGATGTACAAGACATATAAATCTTGACAGACTTTAAATCACGGCGGGTCACACACAGAGGCTCGTAGCTCGGCCAGCTGTGGGAACTACTAAGCAACTGCTTCCTGCTCTCTGGCAGAGTTGTCCAAAACCTCCTCCAAAACCAAGTAACCTTCTGTCACCTCCGAACTGGCTACACAATTTGTAACTTCATCTGGTTTCTTTTCTTGGTGGCCACTGAAGTTGTCCTAGGTTTCCCTCCAAGGCAGGGGTCCCCACTCTTGTCTGCACACTAAAATCATCTGGGTAGCTTTTAAAAATCTCAAGGCCCAGGACACATAGCAGGCCACTTCTATCAGATCTCTAGAGGTAGAACCCAGGAATCATTTTAAAGCTTCCCAGGTGATTCCAGGGTACAGTCAGTGTTGAGAAACACTGTTCCAGATGCCCTTTTTCTTGAGCTGGATGATGTAGACCCTCCTGTGGAACTGTATTGTGCCCTTAAAAAAAAAAAAAAAAAGATTTTATTTATTTATTTACTTGTTTAAGAGATAGAGAGAGAGGGGTGCCTGGGTGGCTCAGTCGTTGAGCCTGTCTTCAACTCAGGCCCACCAGGAAGCCTGCTTCTCCGTCTCCCACTCCCCTTGCTTGCATTCCCTCTCTCACTGTGTCTTTCTCTGCCAAAGAGATAAATAAAATCTTTGAAATAAAATAAAAAAGAGGGAGAGCTTGCGTGAGCAGGAAGAGGGAGGAAAGGGGAGGGAGAGGGACAAGGAGCCCAACATGGAGGTCGATCTCATGACCCTGAGATCATGGCCTGAGCCAAAATCAAGAAGCTTAACCTACTGAGCCACCCAGGCACCCTGTAGTGTGCCTTTTTTTCCACTTTCCCCTAGAGTACTTGGAGGAATATGACCATAAAGAAAGCATTTTGCTTGCTTTCTTTTTGCATAAATTCTCTATGAACTAGTCTTCATTACCTCTTGCTCCTCTCCATGGCTTTGTTTTTAACATCATATTTTGATAAAATTTCAAATTTATAGAAAAGTTGCCAGAATTCCCATATACCTTTACCAACACTCACTCATTATTTATGTTTTGCCGCGTTTCTCTCTCCACTCCCCCACACAGATACCTCCAGTTCCAATCCAATAATACACGGTTCACTTTGTTTTCCTTTTTACACACTTGTAACTCCCTTCTCTAACCATGAGAAATATACTCCACTTACGCTTTATATATTTGCTCATTTACTGACACCTAGAATACAGAGAATACGGTTTTGAAATTGCCATCCTACAGCACTGCCAAAGGCAAAAGGACTAACTAGAATTCAATATTTGTTTATAGTATTACTCATGTTTAGGTAAAATTTACATACAGCAAAACGCACAGATGCTAAATGTACAACAATGTACAATGTGAAGTTTGATCAACGTACACATGCGTGTAACCGACACCCCAAATAAGACGTACAATATTTCATCAGCACAGAAAGACCCAGTACTCTCTTCTAGTCAATCCCCATCCCCTACGGGCAACCACTACACTAATTTCTTCCCATAGGTTAGTTTTACCTGTTCGTGTATAAATCCTGTAAATACTCTTTTGTTTCTGTTACTTCTGCTCAACATGATGTCTTTGAGATCCATCCTTGACAATGTATGAGCCACAGCTTGTTTTTCCACTCACTATTGATGAACATGTGCATTGGTCACAGTTTGGGGCTATAATGAATTAAGTTTTTTTTTTAAGATTTATTTATTTATTTTAGAGAGAGAAAGAGAGCATGAGTGGGGGAAGGGGCAGAGGGAGACCAAAAGAGAGAATCTCCAGTTGATTCCTGGGCAGCGGTGGAGGGTGGAGTCGCCCGACTTGATCCCATGATGCTGAGATCTTGACCCAGGCTGAAACCAAGAGTCAGATAGATGCCTTAACCAACTGAGTCACTCAGGTTCCCCACGAATGAAGTTTTTAATCAATGTTCTTAAATCCATCTTTTCATTTCTCTTAGATAAACACCTAGGAGTAGAATTACTGGGTCATTAAGTTGATGTACATCTAACTTCATAAGAAAACTGCAAAGGAGTTTTCCAAAGCTATTCTAGCATTTTATGCTCCCAACAACAATGTAAGAGAGTTGTTCCATATTCTTAGCAGCATTTGGTATTCC
Source organism: Taxidea taxus jeffersonii (assembly GCA_003697995.1). Taxonomy (NCBI): domain Eukaryota; kingdom Metazoa; phylum Chordata; class Mammalia; order Carnivora; family Mustelidae; genus Taxidea; species Taxidea taxus. The sequence goes on along the minus strand of RCUC01128374.1, from coordinate 139,468 downwards.
CAGTCTTTAGAAATTTTGGCCATTTTAATGGAGTGAATGGTATCTCATTATGGTTTTAACTTGCATTTCCCTCATAACTAATGATATGGAGCACATGTGCTTCTTGGCCATTTGTATATCTTCTATTGTAAAGTGACTTTGATTTATTTGATCTTCTAAAAAAATGTAACATTTAAGTATAGTTGATGCCCTTTTTATATTGAGTTGTTTTTTTTATTAATTTGTAGGAGTTGGGTAGCATTTGTGTGTCTGTGTGTGTGTGTGTGTATAAATAATATATATATAACCACATATATGGTTATATATATATGGTTATATGGTTATATATATATATAGTTTTTTTATTTTTTGTATACAGGTCCTTTGTCTGATACATATATTGTGACTATTTTAACCCAGACTATGGTTTCCCCTTCATTTTCTTTTTTTTTTTAAGATTTTATTTATTTATTTGTTAGAGAGAGAGAGAGCGAGCACAGGCAGACAGAGTGGCAGGCAGAGGCAGAGGGAGAAGCAGGCTCCCTGCCAAGCAAAGAGCCCGATGTGGGACTCGATTCCAGGACGCTGGGATCATGACCTGAGCCGAAGGCAGCTGCTTAACAAACTGAGCCACCCAGGCGTCCCTCCCCTTCATTTTCTTGATGGTATCTTCTGATGATCAGAAATTTTGAATTTTGGAAAAATCAAATTTATCATATTTTTTCCTTTAATACTTAGTGCTTTTTGTGTCCTCTATAAGAAATATGTGCCTGCCTCTAAAATGCAAAATTGGTCTCTATGCTTCTCTCTATTATTTCACTTTTATATTTAGAGCTATAATTCATCTTGAATTAACTTTCGTATCTAATGTTAAGCAGGGATGAACTTTATTTTTCCCACATGTCTATTCAGGTACTCCATTACTATTTATTGAAGTCTTCCCTCCCTTCATTGAATTAACATCTTGGTCAAAAAACATAGAACTATATATTCATGGATCTCTTTCTGGTTTTCTGGTCCCTATATTGTATTCCATTGATCTGTCTATTCTTTCACCAAAACCTCACTTCTTTACTACTATAGATTAATAGTAAATTCTGAAACCAGATATTGTGATTTTTAGAGTTTATTTTTCTTTTGCAGATTTGTTTAAGCTAATCTAAAACAACACATTTGGGGCTTATTCATTTATTTCTAAAAATGAAAAAGGAAAGTGTCTTTGAATTCTAATTATGTTAAATTTAGATGTCAATTTGGGGAGAAATGACTCTTAAAATACTGTCTGATAATCTAGTAATATGATATATATCTTCATTTATTTAAGTCTTTAATTTATCTCAGCAATGTTTTATAGCCTTTAGTACAGAGGTCTTGCATATCTGTTGATACAATTATCCCTAAGTACTTAACATTTTATAACCTTATTATATACAGAATTTATTTTAAAGTTTCATTTTGTAATTATTTGCTGCTAATATATAAAAGTATAATTGATTCTTGTGTACTAACCATGTATCTTGAGACTCTCCTTAATTATTAGTTCTAGTAGTTGTAGATTATTTGAAATTTTATACTTAAACAATCATGTCATGAGGGGCGCCTGGGTGGCTCAGTCATTAAGCATCTGTCTTCAGCTGGGGTCACGATCCCAGGGTCCAGGGATCTAGCCCCACATCAGGCTCTTTGCTCAGCAGGGAGTCTGCTTTTCCCTCTCCCACTCCCCCTGCTTGTGTTCTCTCTCTCACTCTCTCTGTCAAATAAATAAATAAAACATAAACCAAAAAATCATGTCATGAGCAAATAGAGACAGTTTTACTTCTTCCTTCCCAATCTTTATGTCCTTTATATTATTTATTACCTTTATTATGTTATGTATTACCTTATTTCATTGGCTGAGATCTTTAATCAATATTGATTAGTAGTAATGTGAATATGCAAACTGCCTTATTACTGATCTTAGGGAGGAAACATTCAGTAGTTTTGTCATTAAGTACAATGTTAGCTATAGATCTCTTATAGATCTGTCTTATTAGATTAAGAAAAGCTGTTTTTATTCCTAGTGCAATAGGAATATTTATTATCAATGGGAGCTGAATTTTATCCGAAGATTTCTCTGTATTTATTGAGATGATTATGTAATTTCTCTCCTCCATTTTGTTAATATAGGATGTACATTGAAAATTTTTAAATGTTAAATCAATCTTATATCCCTGGGGTAAGCACTCACTTACTCGTGATGTATCATTATTTTATATATTGCTCTATTTGATGTCCTAATACACTGCTAAGAATTTTTGCATCTACGTTCATGAAGAATAGTAACCTCTCTGTATATTTTTAATACCTTTTTCAAATTTGGTATCAGGGTTATTCTGACATAACACAAGTTGAGAAATATTTCTTCCATCTTAATTTTATTTAAGACTTTGTATAAAATTGGTATTATCCTACCCTAAATATTTGATAACATTAATCAGAAATCTTATGGGACTGAAATTTCCTATTCAGGGAGTTTTTCCAAATTATTATAATTACAATTTACTTAATAGATATAGTACTATTAAGTTATTTTAATGGCTATCTTAATTCTTTATTTATTTATTTATTTTTAAAATTCAATTAGCCAAGGTATAGTAGTACAGTATTAGTTTTTTATATACTGCCCAATGATTCATTAGTTCAGTATACTTTTTTCTTGTGTCTATTTTGGTTAGGTTGTATTTTTCAAAGAATTTTTCTATTTTGTCTAAGTTTTTAATGTATTGCCATAAATTTGATCATAATATTCCTTTATTCCCATTTTAATGTCTATAGCACTTGTCTTACTATCTTTCATTCCCAAATTTGATAAATTCTGTTCTCTTTTTAATTCATCTAGGTAGAGATTTATCCAATTTATTGATATATCTAAGAAATAAACTTCTTGTTTCATTTGATTGTTCTCTACTTCTTGTATTTTTATTGATTATTTTCTATTATTTATTATTTCCTTCCTTCTACTTTTGTAGGTTTAATCTCACAAAGAAATCTGATTTAGTTTCTTAAGGCAGAGAATTAGATCATTTATTTTAAATCTGTTTTTTCTGCTTTAACACAAATATTAAAAGTTTTAAGCTTTCCACTAAACATGTCTCACAAATTTCATATCTCACAAATTTCAATATATTACATTCCCTCCCAGCTTTATTGATATAATTGACATAACATTTATAATATTAAGGTGTACAATGTGATGATTTGATACACATACATATTGCAAAATGTTTACTGCAATAAAGTTTGTTAACACATCCTCTGTCTCACATAATTACCATTTTATTGCTGTTCCTGATTATGGTGAAAATATTCAATTATTACTGTCATAGAAACTTTCAAGAATGTTATATAGCACTGTTAACTATAGTCATCATGTTGTATATTATATAGCACTGACTGACTATAGTCACCAGAACTTATTTATCTTATAACTGAGAATCTGTAGCCTTTGGCCAACACTTTCCCCATTTCTCTCCCCCCAACCTAGCCCTTGCCAGCCACCATTGTCCTCTGTTTCTATGAGTCCAGTTATTTTAGATCTTAAAAAGAAGTGAGATCAAACAACATTTGTCTTCGTCAGACTCATTTTACTTAGTATAAGGCCTTGAAGATCCTTCCATTTTGTGACAAATTGCAAGGTTTCCTTTTTTTATGGCTGAATAAACACATCACATTTTCTTTGTCCATTCACCCATTGATAGATACTTAGGTTGTTTCCATGCCTTGGTCATTTTGAATAATGCTACAATAAACATAGGAGTGTAGATATCTCTTTGATATTCTGTTTTCATTTTCTTTAAACATATACCCAGAAATGGAATTGCTGGATCATATGATAGTTCTACTTTCAACTTTTGGAGGAGCCCCCATACTATTTTCCACAGTGGCTGTACCAATTTACATTGCCACCAACAGTGCACAAAGTTTCCACATCTTCACAGGCATTTGTTAGCTCTTGTCTTTTTGATAGTAGTTATCCTGACAGGTGTGAAAGGTGTGAAATGGTATTTGACTATGGTTTTGATTTGCATTTCCTGGTGATTAGTGATACTGAGAAATTTTTCATGTACTTGTTAACTAATTGTATGTCTTCTTTGGAAAAATGTCTATTCAAGTCCTCCTGCCCATTTTTAATCATTTTGCTTTTGAGTTGTATGAGCTCCTTTTTTATATTTTGGATATTGAACCCTTATTGTACATTTAGCTTATAAATATTTTCTCACAGACTCAAAAGTTGAGACTTGTTCATGTTAATGGCCATAAAAGAAAGAAATAAGGAAGTGATATGATTAGAGCAGTAATTTTATAAAGATTTGTCTAATATTGGTTTGAAGAGGAGGAGGAAAATGGTTTAAACCATTTAGACTTCAACTGCAGTGAAAAATTTGGACTAGGATGGGATAGTAGGAATGGAAAAGATGGAATAAATATGAGAGAGATTTGAAAATCATCAGCTAACATCTTGATAGGTGCTTGACAGGAATGGAAGAATTGAGGAGGTTTCCAGCGTGTGAGTATGTTGTAATATGATGTAATAACTGACAAAAATAAAGAAGTTGAGAAGAGAAGTGGGGTTGAGTTTAAGGAAAATGGTATGTGTGGTTTGGAATTTCCTGCAACTGGGTTGGTATCAGGTTATCTATTTGGAAAACACCAGCATATTTTTGGAAATGAGGAAGTGAAATTCAGATTAGAAGACAGAACCGTAGACTTGTGGCCATCAAAAGAGAAGCTATCCTGAAAAATGGAAATCTTCAATTGGGTCATATAGGTAGAGAAAAAATATTGGCAAGTTTGGAGGACATAAAGTTATGGGAGGAGCAAGCTGATAAAAGGTAGTAAGGATGGTTTGAATGGACCATATTTTTGTTTATTGCCTTCCTAGCACCTTCTTTCCTCCTTCCACCTAATGGACTAATGGCTTGGATACTTCTTTGCTGGGACATTCATGTGTAGATACACAATGAATCAGATTCACTCTTTCTTACACAAAGTCTGATTTTGGAAATCATATTTAATTCTAAATAATATAGCCTATTTTCTATGCCAAATTTTTCATAAGTAAAACACATGACATGGAATAAATTTCTAAAGTTAAAAAGACTATTTTCCAACATATATTCTCTGATTTCAAAATTGTTTGGCAAACATTCTATTCATATTTGTAAAAATCTGTACTTGAAAACAACTACTTTTCATTATGAAGCAGAACGCAATTAAATATTGCTTCTAGTTAAAATCTCGATGCACAATATTACATCTCAATGCACAATATTAATCTAAAATTGTAATCTGCAAATGGAAAAGTATTAGGTTTCTACTTCCAAACCAAAAACATTATAAAATTATGAGAATATAATCTAAAAATTAAACATTTCTAACTTTCAATTTGTATTTTCAATTTGTCTCCGATATCATACATCTGCGTTTTATGTTTGATTTATTACAAAAGCTTTTTTTCAGTGCCACAGATAAATATAGCTATTGCTTGGAATTATTATGTATATGTTTGCTTTTATCAGCTACAATTATGAAATATCACATGTAGAGAACAAACTGAGGGTTGATGGATGGAAGGATGGGCTAAATGGGTGATGGACATTAAGGAGGGTACTTGTTGGGATGGGCACTGGTATTACACAGAAGTGATGAATCACTAAATTCTACTCCTGAAACCAATACTGCACTACATATTAACTAACTTGAGAGAGGCAGGCAGAGAGAGAGGAGGAAGCAGGCTCCCCGCTGAGCAGAGAGCCAGATGTGGGGCTAGATCCCAGGACCCTGGGATCATGACCTGAGCAGAAGGCAGAGGCTTAACCCACAGAGCCACCCAGGCGCCACTTAATGTTTATTTCCTGGCAAAAGACATATTTTGAATTTTAAATACATAAAATATTGTTTACTTTCACATAGAAATGCACTCTCTCACATTTTTCTGGAAGCATATGGCCTCATTCTGTTTTTCCTCTTTCAGTCGAGGCCTAACTTTAAACTCTTGCTCTATTCTAAGGGGGGGGGGACAGCCTTGCAAGGATGACACTAGCTATCAACTGGGTTCCTTCCACTGAGGAGTCACTGGAGACAGACCTGGTGACTCCTGACACCTGCTCTAGCTTCCAGCCCACTGTTCCTTGTGGGAATGTGTTTTCAGCAGTGTTAGAACTTCTAGATACCTTAACATCTGTTAAAAGCTCCAAAATTTCAAAATGTTGACTCAAATTTCTTAAAACACTTAACAGATCAAACAAAATATAGCTGCATGCTGAATGCAAGTTCAAATTAAACTCTGTCTTGTATTTTACTTATTAGTTCCTGAGCATCTCCATCAAAACTCTAAACATAGACTTGTCTTCTGGGACTTAGAATTTCTAAACAAAAAAATCTGAAACAAACCTAGTATTTACTTCCATCATAGATTTTTCTACCCAGAGCCCTCTAGAATATATTTTCTTTCTATTCTTTATTTAAAATTTTTATTTCTTTTTTTTAAATTTCTTTTCAGTGTTCCAGAGTTCATTGTGTATGCACCACACCCAGTGCTTCATGCAATACTTTTTATTCTTTTTTAAACAAGTCTGATAATGACTTTATGTCACAAACATGGCCTGTCTTTCTTCACAATGTTCATCTTATTTTGAGTGATTGCATTCTCACATATCCACTGATCTCTTTTCCTCTGTGTTAAACTTGGAAGTGGGAGATTAGGGAGTCTCCCCCACATTCAAGGTCACGATGGGACCATTTAGATTTTAAAAGGGTCAAATTTTCAAGGATATGAAGAAAGAACATGGGGAGTTTTTCCACCCTCTGGTTCTGTTTTGCCCAACCAGAGACAACCTGAGCAGGAAGTCTGACTACTGAGCATGGTGGGGGGGGGGGGTTTGCCCTGATGCTGCAGCAGCTGGCTACAAATACAGTAATGTCCTCATTACCCAAGTAGATGACTGTCCCCTGTAGCATGACTTTTCATTTATTCAGTGAGTCACTGCATGAAGTGGAAGCCAACTGTGTGTTTACATGCTGCTTCTGGTAGGCTCCAGAGCCTGACACCCTAAATCCAGAAACTAACACTCTAAACTTTCCCCTGTCCAGGCTCCACAGCCACACCTCACCTCCATCTCCTGACTTTTCAGGTTAGAATATATATCAGACAGTTCTAATGGAGGGTTCTTCTTGTTGCCCCCAAAACAGGCTTATTCTGCACATTCTATGAATTCTGGATTGTCACATTGTCTGAATGGCAGCTTACTTTTAACATAACACAGTATTAGTATCATATATATGAACATAAATTAACTATATATAAACTAGGAGGTGGTTAGGTATCATCTGAAGTACTGTAGTCACAATCCATACTTCAGGGTGGTTATTTAAGTAAGATATAAAGATATTCCTAATCAGGAATCAACACCTTTAGAGATGGTCTAGCTCTTAAATTATCCTTATTGAAAACTACTTAATTCACACAAAGAATACTACACAAATTTTTAATTGATTGGAAGTATTTTACAGGCCTTACCACACTCTCATGAGTAAATTATAAAAATCTAATTAGGCCTAGAAGCTTATTGCCATTTTGCAGTGTTGCAAACACGGTGGATGGGCCTTCATGACTACATAGCATCTAGCAGGGGAAGAAAACAAGTACATTATCACACATTTCCCTTAGCCCTCAGAGAAAAAGTACATGATACCATGAGTCCACAGATAAAGAATTGCCTAAACCCAATTGGAGTAAAGAATAAGAATCAGGAAAATTTTCCTGACAGAAATGACATTTAACCTGAGACTTAAAGAATTAGTCAAAATTATATAGTTAAAGAGAGTATATAGGGATATATATACATGCCTGGGAGAAGGGAGGAAGTTAGATTACTGATTTGTACATATTATGTGCTCAATAAGTATATGTCAGGACCTGGATCCAAAAGACTGTATAAAGAGCTAAAAGTTTAATGTTCCTAGCAGAACATGGGTAGATGTGGTATCCTGAGATGTACAGAAAAACCAGAACATATATCCCAAGTGCCTAGAAGAGTATCCGGCACATGGCAAGCACTCAGCAGCATTTGCTGAAAGAATGAACGTGTAAAGACTCTTAGACCACACTGAGGAACCCAAACATTATTGTAATAGCAGTGGAAAGTTACTCAAAGATTTCATCACAGGAATGATACAATCAAGTCTGCATTTTAGAAAGATCATTCTGACTGCAGAGTGAAGCAAGATTACGGCAAGAAGTTTCTTTGGAAACTGTTGAGAAGATGGAGGAGAGAGTCAGTGAGAGAGCAAGAGGTAGATTTGAGAAAGGAGAAAAGAACCCAGATTGGACAGACTTGAGGAGACAGAATCATCATGGCATGGAGTCTGACTGGAAGAGAAGACAAGAGGAAAGGAGAGGAGAGGAGACTAGGGGAGGGGAGGGGAGGGAAAGTAGAAGGGGAGGGAAGGGAAGGGAGAAAGAAAAGGGGAAGGGAAGGGAGAAGGGAAGGAAAAGGAAGGAAAAGACCCACATTTTATGATTCGGCCAACTGAAGAGATGGTCTTCACATTCTGAAAAAGAGAGCATGAAAGGATGAACATGTTTTAGCAGAGGGTAGTACTTAATACATTTAGGAACATGTTGACTCCAGGTTGTCTGTAGAGCATCTCAGTGAAAAGTGAAACAGTCAGAAAACATACAGATCTGAAACTCAGAGTAAAGATTTAAGAATCATCTTCTTTAGCATGATTATTGAAACCACGAGACTCGGAAGAGAAGAGGGATAAGTATACAATCTGAGGAATAGGCAGAGGAGAAGAAAGCAAAAGGAGAGGCTAGAAAGAAATATGAGAAACCAGCAGAACATAGACTTATGGAGACCAAGAAAAAGTATACAACATAAAATGATGTGGGCCCTTGTTCAAGATCAGTAAATATGAAGACCAAACCATATGCATTTAATTACTGAGTCAGAGTCATTATCTCATGATGTAGTTATGGTGGGATTCCCATCAGAGAGAGCTGAGGAGAAAGTGGGAGGGGAGGGAGAGAAGGCAGTAAAACTGACAATCCTTTCAAGAATTGTGACTGTAAAGATAAATGGAAACATCAGGTTTCTTTCAATTGCCAAGTTTTTTCATTAAGCTACTTGAAAGAATTCCTGCAATATATAGTGAAGGAAATACATACATTTAAATGTACATGTGCCTAATAATAAAGCTCAAGAGTTAGTATTTGTCTTTCTCTGTGTGAGGTATAAAGTTTAATCATTTTGGTAAATAGATTGATACCACTCCAAAACACCAAGCAATGAATCATAGGACCCTTTTCTTCTAGATTTCCTTCCCAGATACCACCCCATGATACCCATGGTTGCTTATCAATCCAAAGACAGCAATCTCACAGTTCCTATTGTCACTGGTATTTTTTGTTGCCATTGTCACCACAGGGTGTAGATTCTGAAAACAGGCAGCCCATCTCTTTGGTGCCATAGTTTGCCAGCTTTAATAGTTGATCCTGGAAGCTAAGGCAAGGGAAACTCCATGGCCCCTATTATTGCTCTTCCTTGGAAGAGTTCTTAATGACTATCCATTTCAATTCTCTCTCTCTCAGTCTCTCTCTCTCACACACACACACACTCACACGCACGCACGCATGCACGCACTGTTTTCTCCCAAAACAAATCCAGAGTACACCCAGGAGACTTGTTTAGCTATATAATGCCAAATTTCTTCCAAGAACAGGTATGGGCATGGTTTTCTATCTCCCTGAACTCTTTGCTAATTACAATTTATAGCAGATTCCATTGTCTTAGTTAGATAATTGTTATATTGCAAAATACACTTGCTAAAGACTGTATTTTCATCTTAATATCATGTGAAGATTACCAAAGTTAAATCTCAGTCTTTCTCTCTTTTTTTTCAATTTTTTTATTGTGGTAAAATATACATAAAATTTTCCATCTTGACCATTTGTAAATGCAAAATCTATATTCTAACATGGAAGGATATTTATATAGTGCTAGCTTAATCTATAGTGCATAGATTAAGTGTATATATTACAAAACAATATATACAATATGATCTCATTTTTCTAAATGAACCACTATCTATCATCTAGCTATCACCTACCTATCACCTAATCTTTTACTACCTAGTCATCTAAAAAGGATATACACCCAGAGATGTTAACAGTGACTATAGCTAAATGTGTGAACTTATATGGACTTTTTTTGTTTTTCCAATTTTCCCTGCAAATATTTTCTAGCCATTTTTTGTAATGAGCACATGTAGCTTTTATATTAGGGGAAATATAATAAAAGGAAAACTTCAAATTAAATATGTAGTACAAATTCCTTGATAATAAGACTTTAGTATTATTCACCCTCACTACACTTCCTGTATTGAGCAGAGGCCATGCTCAAGAAATACTGAATGGTCCCTAGTCTCACATGGCACATGGTCTGGGGTAAGCTGTTGGAGTCAGAGAGGAGGAGTCCATGACAAAGGGTACTGTGCAGAGCTGTATGACAGTGAATGGAGCAGATGGGGCACAGGAGGACCTGCTCACTAACACTAGTGACTTCAGGTGGATTTCTTTTCTTAAAATTTTTATTTTGACATAATTTCAGATATGCAGAAATGTTGCAAGGAAAGTACAAATAATTTCCAGATGCACTTCACCCAATTTCTCTATTTGTTAACATTTTACTACCTTTCCTTCCCACTGTATTTCATGGAGATTTAGACACATAGAAAGGGTGAGTCTGTGTCAAGGTGGTTTTCCAAATTCTCCTAAAAAGGTTCCCCTGAAGGGGTACCTGGGTAGGTTAGTGGTTAAGCACTGAATCCTTGATTTTGGTTCAGGTCATGATCTCAGGGTCCTGGAATGGAGCCCCATAGTGGGTTCCATGCTTAGCAGAGAGTCTGCTTGAAGATTCTCTCTCTTCTTCTGCTTACACACACACACACTCTCTCTCTCTCTTTCTCTCTCTTTCACTCTCTAAAATAAATAAATAAATCTTAAAAAAACAAAGGTCCCACTGTGTTAGAAACTCTCTGGTAGGAAGCTTCCTCTTGCAAAAGCTATAAACTCCCTTCCCTTCCTTGCCCCACCCACTTCCATTGCCAAGAACACTGAACAGGAAGAAGTGTTTGCTCAGGGATGCAGTGAAGATAGAAAGACCATGTAAAGAAGGAAGGAGGGTGCTTGAGCAGAAGAAGCATATTCTCTGAAGGTGCCTCTGCCCACCACACCAAGCATAAGGCCACAAGGAAGATCCCCACCTGCAAACTAGGCCAGCCTTCCCAAGAAAGAGCAGGTGAGTCTCTCTGTCTGCCCTCTCTGCACAGATTGTTGGCCCTTCCCCAATGCCAAGAGTTTCGGGGACACTGTCTTGTCTGTCAGAGTCCTGGCATAGTCTTTTGGAGAGTGAGACTTCTGACAGTTGAAGTCAGTATGGCCAAGACCACAGAGAAGGTTCCAGAGCTAAGGGTTCTCAAAGTCTAGGAAATTTATTTCATTAGACAGAGTTTAGGAGGCAACTGATAAACAGGGCTAAAGTCTAGAGCTAAAGTATGGGTGAAGGGGAGGCACCATGCCAAATTCAAAGGCTCCCAGTCAGTACAAGATTCTATGCATCTTCTGGACATGGGCTGTATCTTATTCTTGTACCTAGCTGTCATTGGCACACCTGCCTTTCAAGCCCCCCAAGGTTGCTCTGAGAAAGAAGCATGTGTCCTGCTGGAAAGAAGCTGTGCTCCCAGATCTTTAAAGTGTTACTATGCTCTAATTCCCACAGGTCTCCTCATTGCCTTCAACATGAACTGGCACATGATAATCTCTGTGCTTTTCATAGTGGTGCTTAAAATTGTTGGAATGACCTTATTTCTGCTTTATTGTGAGTATTTGAGCAACCTCCTACTCCAACCTCATACCGTCTTTTTCTTTGACTTTCCTCTCAGGATACAAAGTTGAACATAAAGGCTGCACACCTAAGTCTTCCCACCTGAGGGCAATGACCAGTGTAGGGGCAACTGACAATGTTTGTCTCGTTCCCCAGCACACACAATGAGCCAGGTCCCTCAGTCTGCCTTGTTGATATAGAACTGACTAGTGTCTGACAGAAGACCACACAAATCTTTTCCCACTACAGTGTTAGTTGGACAGTCTGAGGTGAAATACTTATTAGCACTTGTTATTATTCCTCAAACTTGAAAATCAGCACCAGTTCAACCCAGTGTTGAGGCTGAGATAAGAGCTGCATGATGAGATAATGGGACTGGGGGCGAAATTTCCCTCTATGTCCACAGAAACTTTCATCCAGATGCTTAGAAGAAGCCTTGTATCCAAGAGTTTCACTGTAGCTGTGAGAATCTACTCCAGCCCCCAAAACCAGTAGGGAACATAAATGAGGAAGGAGATGTGAGTAAAAGACAGCAATTGGGTAAGAGTTGTCTTCCCTTTGACCCAAACTGAAGGTGCAATTCCTATTATGTAAGAGAGCAGGAAGAAAATATGAATAAGTAAACACATTCACAAAACACACGTACACATCCTCATTGACCTGAATCAGAGAACTCCAGATCTCACAGTAATAATCAAGGTGCCCCAGCAGCCCCAGGTGATGTTGGTTTGTTATAGTCATGCTGCAGCTACCTGTGGGGCTGTGCCAACAGCTGGTTTTCTTTGTAGTCCCACAGATTTTTGGCGGAAATCAAGTCAACTTCCTTCCCACAGAGAACTATGGAACAGGTAATGTACATGACAGTGATTTCTTCCCAGCTTCCAGGTTTTTGTGTACTGACTTCTTATAGTCCTTTCTCAAGGCCTCCTCTCCTAAGAAATTCTTTCCAGGGAGGGTCCATAAAGATATGCTAATTGCTATGGGAGGAATAAGTTCTGGGGGTTTAATGTACAGCATGGTGACTATAGTTAACAATACCGTATTAGGGGTGCCTGGGTGGCTCAGTCAGTTGGGTGTCTGCCTTCGGCTTGGGGAGCCCACATCAGTTTCCTGCTCAGCAGGGAGTCTGCTTCTCCTTCTCCCCACTGGTTGTGCTCTCACTATCTCTCTCTCAAATAAATAAAATCTTAAAAAAAAAAACTACTGTATTATACACTACTTGAAAATTACTAAGAGAGTAGATCTTAAATGTTCTCTCTCTCAAAAAAAAAAAAAAAAAGTAATTATGTGAGGTGTTGGAGGTGTTAACTAACCTTACTGTGGCAACTAATTTCGCAACATATACATGAATCAAATCATCACCTTGTACGCCTTAAATTTAAACAATGATTTATGTCAATTGTTCTCAATAAAGTGCGAAAAATAAATGCAACACACCCAGAACAAAAAGATCTTTTTTAAAATTTATTTTGAGAGAGAGAGTGAACAAGAGAGTACGAGCAAGGGGGAGGGGCAGAGGGAGAGAGAGAGAGAAAGAAGCAGACTCCCTGCTGAGCAGGGAGCCCACCGCAGGACTTGGCCCTAGGACCCTGGGATCATAACCTGAGCCAAAGGCAGATGCTTAACCAACTGAGCCCCCAAAAAATATGCCCCCGAAAAAGAAATTCTAATTCATTTCCCTGTTTTTATAGATGGGAAACCTAGACTAAGTTGATCGAAATTTGTGATCCTCAGTTTTCCTCCTGAGTATGAGGATAATTTGTATATAATCACTGTAATGTTGTGGGAAAGGACTTTATAAACTCTGACATGTTGTACACCTAAAGGAATTGTTATTAAAAAAAAAATCCAAACCTATATCAGCACTTTTTGTGTGCCAATCACCCTGCTAGACCAACAATAGAAGAAGAAGAAGAATAGGAGCTATTGGCCAGCTCTTCTCAATAAAGCAAAAGGCCCTATGCCAGAAGCTAAGGGGTATAAAGAGATGAATGAGACATGGCTGTCCCAATTAAACCTTTCCACGCTTAAAGCTTTTTCAAGGACCTCCCTCTCACTTCCTCTTAAAAGATTTATTACTACACACATCTTGAGGAGAAAGTTAATTGTTTTTCATATTTGTATCGACTGAGGCTCTTAGTACAGGGAGCTGTATGGAAGCAATATTCATCAACTCTTTATGGAGTTCTGTGAAGTTATAACCCCCAAACAGTTTCTCCTGAAAGCCAGGTTATTTCATAATACAAGGAGCCTTTGAGCTGGGAACTGAAATAAAAAGTGAATACTAACTGATATAATTCATTCATATCATTGGGAGTAGCTGATGTGGCGTCTGGGTAAACTAAAGGGGTCTTGAGCCACACAGGACAAGTAACCGGGCAGCTGTGGAGAAGTTTGACCAGCCTCCAAAGTCACTACACTGTCTGCTTGGCCAACCAGCGTTCCCAGGAAAAACGAGGCTTCTCAGAGGCCTATCAGTTCCCCTATTTATACTTAAAGAAAGAAATGGACTCTTCTCTACCTACAGGAAATCCCTGGAATGTCCCCCTGACTCCACGTCTGCCAATATCCCTGGTCCTGAAAATATTTCCCAATAGCCTCGATTCTTAGAGCCTGCAGGTGCTGATGAGAGGGGAGCCAAGAGCCGCCCATGGGAGAAGAGTGGGGCTAGGGGCAGCAGAGATGGGGAGAACAGCACAGATGCTGTGCGCAGCCGGGAAGGGAAGCCCTCCACACAGCCTCTGGGTGGCAGGGGAGGGGCAACACCATCAGAAGCATATATGGAAGGGAATGAGGGGTTTCCTTTCTGGCACTAAATTCACCCGTTCCTCTTCCTCTCTCCTCTTCTATTTCTCAACATTTCACTCCGACTCCCCCCTTCCAAAAAGATATGAAGTACACGTGAGGTGTGGAGCATGACTAAGGAAGGTAGTAGTTAGATGGAAGGTTCAAAGAAAGAAAATGAAAACTTCTAGCCAAGGGTGGCCAAGGGTGCCTTGTTATCACCACTGTCCAGACACAGATAGTTGAAGGGACCAAACAGCTGCTCTGAGGTTTGTGTAGTACTCCTAACACAGTTCCCTTTAGGTTTTCTTTTTATTTCAGTTCCACAGACTATCAGGAACAGCAATGTCACTTTAGTTCCCACGGAGAGCCCTGGAACAGGTACAGTGCATCTCAATAATCTCTCCTCTATCCCAGCTTCTTACGTGATGATTCCTTAGACACTTTTCCCATTGCCTCCTTGCTTATGGAACTTTCTTGCTCAAAGAAGCCATAAAGAGCTTCTAATTCACCCTCTTCACGTTGTCCACGGGGAAATTCAGACTAGACTGCATGAGATTTCCTCTGGGATTAAGGATGATTTGCAATGATGTAACTGCTATAAAGAAACCTATGCCCCACTATGTTCTGACTCAGTTCCAGGGTTCACACTCCAAACCACTAATCCTATACTCTTTTCTTGGATTTCTTTAGTCTGCTCCAGAAGGTGGTATTTTTATCAAAGAAGATGCTTTTTGTTGTCCCCTTTTGAACTGTCCTGGAACAAAAGCAGGGACTTTTGCGAGACAGAAGGATCCACTTTGGCCATTGTTGACACACCAGAGAAACTGGTGAGAACATTGAGATGGTACAGTAAAGTGGCTCACCCTACAGCCATCTCAGGAAGTGGAGAGGGTGGGGCAATTTGATTGGTGCAACATGGGCTGGGTGGAGGAGAGGAATGAAGAGGTGGCTGGCTGAGACCCCAAGCCCCTTGCTCTGAATCTGGTGGTGAGAGACTCTTCTCAGTAGCAGTAGAGTGTTCTCCTCGGATCATTTGAGCTACGGAAATCCACACTCTCTGATCTCTCCCATGAGGCTTAGCAGGGCACTGGTATCCTGAGGGTTGGCCAGGATATTTAAAATGCAGGGCATAACCAAATGTGTTTAAAAGTTGTTTAAAAACTATAGAATACTTCATATATGTGAGCTCTTAATGTATCATCTAAGTCGGCCTCAAAAATAAGGAAGATGCAACTTAACAAAATTAGCCATGTGAAAAACAAAGAATCAGGTCATAGAATTGGGTTGCAGTGTATAATTATGACAATAAAGATGGCTAACACTATGCAAAAATCTTTATTTTACTATCTCTCTTTATCCTCCTAACAATTCCAAGGAGGTATTATCATTATCCGTATCTTAAATATAAGGATGCTAGGGCACAGAAAAATAACTTGACCTAGGTCATACACCTCCTAAGTGACAGGACAGGATTGGATTGAGATCTTGCTAACTCTAAAACCCACACTCTATATCAATTTTGGATCATAAGTTATTTTAGTTTATAGTTGCCTCTCCTTCAAATCCTAAGCACCTGCTGGATGCTAGGCATGTGAGAGATATTATATGCCTGCTTCTCTGCCCTTCACCTTTCACCATTCCTTTATAAAGTCCTCCTGTGATTGAAGAGAATTCATAAGAGGGCCCTCTCTGAATCTTGGTGACAGGTGTCCAACAAAGAGCAGGGGTCAGGATGCTACCTCTGAGGCTAAGTGTACAGGTGGAAAGGGAAAATGCCGTGTGGAAGAAAGCCAGGAGTAGTATAGGGTGGGGATGGGGGCAGGAGGAAAAAAGAGAAGAGAAGAATAGGGGTTGAGAGAGGAAGTTTATATCCTCTTCCTCTACTCAACCCTCAAATTCTGGTGCAACTCAATTGCCATCCTTGGCACTCCCCAGAAAAAGCTCATCACGCCAAGGATTTGCTAGTGGTCTCAAGTCTTTATCCCCAGCTAGTTGTCTCTGGACCAAACAGTATATCAAAATGCACGCTGATGATTTAAACACAACACAAATGCATCATGTCCAAAACTGAGCCAAATTATATTTTACCTCACCTGGTTCCTCTTTTTGTTTTCCAAGTATTGGCAAGCAGTCATGTTATCCGAGGTTGAATGCCGATGGTTTTCTGAGACTTCACCTCTTCTCTTCTCTCCTTGTTTGCAAAAACAGGCTAAACTACTGGCTGTACTTTGCCAGCCCTTGTCTTAGATCATAATTTCTTTAAGGAGAAGCCAATTTGTTTCCATATTCCTCAGCCTTGTACAATGGCTCACTGGACACTCAAGAAATCTTTGTTAAATGAGGAAGTATGGTAACTAATTTTAAATAATGAAATGAGATATTTCAGGGAAGGGGAATATAGGAAAAGGAGGAATAAAGTTAATAGCCCTGGGGATGGAGGGAATATCCAAGTGAACTTGGATATCCACTGATTACAGGAGGTATGTGAAGAGTACAAGAAAGAGCCCAGGGACTCCCCAACTTCTAACTGGGGTGATTTGTGATTCATTAGCTTAATAAAGAAACTATTATATTGTCGATTGGTATCAATTTAGCAAATACTAAAAAAAAAGCCACTGATTTTTTTCTCAGCACACTTTTTTTTTTTCAACACACTTTTAAATCTCCCTAACTATATTCCCTTGCTATGTACTCGAGAGATTCACTTGATCCAACATCATTTGGAATGTAAAATTTCTGGCAATGAAATAAGCCTATGCAGAGAGGCATCCCAAATTTTTAAAAAAAGAGAAGAAGTATTAAAAAATGTGCTCTTTTAGATCATACAGTACCCTTCCTCTTCATTTTCAAAGTGTGATCCCTAAAGAGCAACATCAGCCTCACCTGCAGATTTGTTAGGAATGTAAATTCTTAGTCACCTACACCAGACCTACTGAACCAGAAGCCCAGTAAACTGTTTTAACAAGACCTCCAGTGATCCTGATGCTCTGTGCCTACTGAAAACTACTCTAGGGGTTATGGTGAGTGCCAACTATAGCCAGCCCCAGAGTCCTTTACCAGCATCAGATATAATCAGGGCCTGTTCTCAAAGGGAGACAGCAGCAAAGAAAAAAAAAATTTTTTTGTTTAACTACTTCTTTTAACTTCTAGAAATTTCTCCAGGACAAAACTGGTGCTGAGAAGTATTTTATTGGCTTATACCAGCAAGCAAAGAACAGATGGTATTGGATTGACAACTCCATATTTAATGGCAAGTATGTGAATATTTCACATTTTTCTAAGGATCTTAGTTCACCTAAAGAAACCTGACCTGAGATTCAGTGGGTTTGTCCTGGAATAACACAAAGGTTGAGACTTGGTTTTTTGTTTTATTCCTCTCCTTTCTTCCAACTCACCTATTCCCAGAGACACATTTTTTGGTAGACTTTTATAAAGAAAGATATCAAACATTTTTAAGTAGAGAAAAGAGTATTCATATGAGTTACTTTGATCAAATCAAGATCCAAAAAAATCCATATACATGCTACTTGTTTGATATGTCTCTGAAGTGTCTTTTAACCCACAGACCATACTTTATCACTAAGTTCTTATAAATTCCCCAGAAGAGGCTTCTTTATGAAAAACACTGATGGTGAACATGACATTCCTGGTGTACATGAAGGTGTTGAGGCAGACAGAAAGCAAGTCAGTTCCCCAGCCTACAACTGGGCTTCTCACAAGAAGAAGGAAATTAAGATTCATTCAATGTCTACTAAATGCCAGGCACTTGCCAAGCATTTACTCACGTCATTTCCTACAGTGCTCACAAAGATGTTGTACAAAAGCTTTTATTAATCCTCATTTAGCAGTTGAATTGAGGCTAGGAGGCTTAAAAATGTACTGAATATCATCAAGCTGTGAAACGGTAGAGCCACAATCTAATCACACATCCACTTGACTCTAAAACTCATGACCTTTTAATGAAACCAGACTCTTTCCAATAAGATTCAATGACAGAAAAAAGAGGTGGGAGAAGGCCGACACACTTTCTCCTCAAGCCAGTCGGGGCTTACGAAAGGAGGAGCAACTTCTTTCCTCTGCCTCTCAGTCCTCCTGCTGTGAACTTAGCCTGTGCAGTATTAAAACATTATTTCTTTTTTTTTATTGCGTTATGTTAGTCACCATACATCATTAGTTTTGATGTAGTGTTCCAAGATTCATTGTTTATGTTATGTACGATTTCTGAGAGGAGAAGACAGATGAGATGTTTCTAACCAAGCACAAGAGTGAGTTAATCCAAGACGGGGAGTCCACAAACGCTCACAGAAGAGCTCACAGGAGAGGGCAGGTGTGGAGCTGGATTTGGGGATGGGGGTGGGGGAGACTGGAATCAGTAAAAGGCATGGCTGAAGGATGCACATTTACCACACTTTCTCTCCCATTTAGCATTAGCAATCAGCATGAGAATTTCAACTGTGTGACTATAGGCCTAACAAGGACATACGATGCTGTACCATGTGACATCAACTTCCGCTGGATCTGTGAAAAGGCAGCCAAATGACTGCAGTTCTCTGTGTCTTCTGATAGTAGTGACAAATACACTTTTGGAAAAAGCAAAAGGAATATAATTGGGATTGATTCAGGAAATGCAGAATATCAAATTAGTGTATTGGTCTTCCACAGGTCACTGACAGAGGACCCTAATAAATCCTCAGGGCTTGGGCTCCACAGCCCCTCCATAAATATACTCGCAAAGGCACAACAGAGGTAAACTCCTCATTCTGGGCCTGCAACATCCTCAAGATTCTACTTCCTGTGAGTGTCACACTGGTGACTCTTTTTAGATCTGCACCAGGCATCTAGTCAGTGATCGTTTTCTCCATCTATCTACTATGAGAGGTCCCTGCCTAGCAGGGAAATGACCTTCTGGTTTGGGCGACTGGGTGAAAGCCATCTCGAGAAGATGGGGTCATTTTATAGAGACAAGTTAGTTGATACAGTGACAAAGTCTATTTCCACAGAACTGAGCATTTCTGACTGATCAACAGGCTGTTCTAACTGTTGCCAGGCTGTTTTATCCTCAGAACACAGGCCCCTACGACCAAAGAGAAACTGCAGACTGAGCGGCTGAAGACATTATTTAGAGAGTAGCAAGGGTGGAAGAGAAAGAAACTCAGATTCCTGCCCTCACCTCTGTTCCCAAGTGACCCCTGTACACATGTTTCCCCCAAACCCCAGGCGGGGTAGCAGAGGCCCTCCTCAGTCTGAATTGAGGCTAGGCTTAGGGAAGGGTTCCTAGAACCAACCTTGGAGCAAAGAAAACATTGTTCACAGGAATGGACAGTGGTCTGGCCAGGGCAGGAATTTCCCAGGGAATCCTTTTGAAAATAACCAGATAGCCAAGATGACCAACCAAACTAATCAATGTTTTTCAACAAAGCCATGAAGAGACACTCGGGCTTAAATTCTCCTGGTCTTGACTTGAATCTCCATTTTAGTATATTTTTATTACCTGACCATGCTTTTTGAGTGTATTTTAAGAATTATAATAGTCGGGACGCCTGGGTGGCTCAGTTGGTTAAGCGGCTGCCTTCGGCTCAGGTCATGATCCCAGTGTCCTGGGATCGAGTCCCACATCGGGCTCCTTGCTCGGCGGGGAGCCTGCTTCTCCCTCTGCCTCTGCCTGCCTCTCTGCCTGCCTCTCTGTCTGCCTGTGCTCAATCTCTCTCTCTATAACAAATAAATAAATAAAATCTAAAAAAAAAAAAAAAAAAAAAAAAGAATTATAATAGTCTCCTGGGTGCCGATGGTCATAAAATAGTCCTGTCTGCCATTTAGAGAAACCCTGCTACCAGGTATAGCCTCATGACCCAAAGATGTCACACCCTTAAACTGATTGATCACACCAACCTAGAACTGGTCCAGTTGAGTAAGGAGTAAAAAACGGGGACTATTCAAGGAAACATAGTGTATAGTCAAGAAGTAGGCATGTAGTAGAGAGGGAACACCAGGGACAAATAGAAATCATATGCAGGAGGAAATGGAGTTCATTTAGCCATACTGGAATAAAGACAAGATAAAGACAAGAAAGTCTTGAGGCATCCTGGCTATTCTCTGCACTTGCAACAAAACATCAGCAACATACCCTCCTCAGTAAATGGAAAAGAAAAAAGAGACACCTGTGTGTTTGGAGTAATAAGAATTAAACCATAAGGGAAGACTGTATTGAACTAATGGAAATTATAGTCACCTAAGTAAATTGTTCACCATTTGTTTCTCATAACAACATGCCATAATTACTGTGTATATCATCAGATGTATGTCAAAGAAAATTATTGTTTTATTGTTTATTACAAAACTAAGCTCTGTCCCTATATTCCTGGGCCTCATAATTTTTGTCCAATTATCATGGCCACTTACAATTTTTAAAAAATGAGAAAATATATTTAAGTGTTAGAAGTTGTTTGAAGGAAGTTACCGAAATAATTTGTGTTTGGGGTAGAGTGGATGTGGTGTTAGCAAAGAATAAATGTTGCAGTTGAGACGGGTATTAGAGGGAGAGGCTGAGTCTATGGTAGATAAAGAAAACAGAATTCTACAACAAAGGAAGCTCCAGAATCCAGACAACAGGAAAAAAACCACAAACCTTCTGTTTTAGGAAAGGAGAACTGTGTTGCCACACTTCCTGTTTTATGACAGAATACAATTCAGACTTCTATAGTCAGGAAATGTAGATATCTAGTAATTCCCCTAGTAGCCCAAATTTTCCCCAAGATGAAGACACACTTCTGTAAAGGTTCTAAAAGAGGCCCAGCAGGCTGGGGTGGGAGTAGGAAGCATATAGGGAATATGGACCCTTTGGTTTTAAATTCATTACTGGGGGCTACAGGGGTTGCTGGATCCTTAAGAGAGTAGATAAATGTGACCTTATTGGGTAGCAGTGGTATGTATGAGGGTTTTTTTTAAAGCAATGGAAATTTAGTAAACCCCTTGATTAGAGTTTTTGACTTTGCATCCAATATGCGATGTGAATCTGTTAGATTTCTTACTCTTTCTGTCCCTTTATTTATTTACTTACAAAATGAGGCAGTAATACTCCTCTCACAAAATTCATGTGTATATTAAATAAAATGCCCACTATGTACCTCAATGGCAATAAACATAGGGGAAGCACTTTGTGGAAGATTGGAAGCTGAGATTTTTATCCAAGAAGTACTCTTCAATTTGCTAAAAGCTGAATGTAGGAAAGCCACTTAATTTCTCAGAATTTCTGTTCACTCATTTATAATATGCGAATAAAACTGTGCCCAAGTCAGGAAAAGTGCATCAAAAATTCTGTGACTGTCAAGACCATACTTTCCATGACTCTGGCTTACATTCACATTACCCATCCTGTCTGTGTGAGATGCTGTTCCCGTGACCAAAGTCATTGACCCCCATCCTCAGATGTTGATAGATTAGGACCAATTCATGACTGAAAACATCAGGTAGAGGTAACCTCTGCCTATTTTCCCTGCTATTGCCAACCCCCACCCTCAGGAGCCATATCCTTTGGTGACCCTTGCCTTCTGAATAGTCCTGCTTCACTCCTGAGTGCTTCACTTCCCTTAGCACAGGCTGAGCAATAATGCAGTAAAAGTCTTACCCTCCACTCTTACCTACCATAGACTCTCATAGAGACTATCACTCCTGCAGGGGGCCCTCATGATTCTCTTAGGTGGCCAGTGAGTCTGTGGTAGCAGAGGTATTTGAGTATCTCTCAAGCCACAATCTTGCTCAACTTCATGTACAAAGACTACACTAATCAAAATCCTTCATTCATAGGACATTCCCATAATTGACACATGCCAATGGATCTTTTTTATGCATTTGTTTTGTCATATATATATACATACATGTGTGTATATATATATGGCATATATATGAATAGTTATATATATATATACATATGCATACATACTTATGTATATACATACATATATATATAAAACACCCATATATAACCATATATATTACATACAGGTAATAACACCCATGAAACTGTGCAACATGAAAACTAGAATCTTGTTTTTTCTTTTTTTTGAGAGAACACATATGAGCAGGGTTGAGGAAGGGGAAGAGGGAGAGAGAGGATCTTAAGTAGACTCCACACCCAGGGGGAGCCCTACACAGAGCTCAATCTCACAACCCTGAGATCATGACCTAAGCCAAAACCAGGAGTCAGACACTTAACCTACTGAGCCATCCAGGCATCCCTGAAAGCACTTAGGGATTCTTATAAAGAATCTTTATAACAGTTTATATCTACCACTATGGTCTTCTCCTATTCCACCCTTTTGTCTCCCCACAACACAGGCAACCACCATTCTGATTCTGGTGTTCATCATTCAATTTTTTAAAAATTCATTTCTGTCTAATTCTTATGTACTCTTTTTAACCTTATCAAAAGGCATTATGGTGTAAGGAATCTTTTAGAACTTGTTTTTTTCATTTCATGTTAAATGATTCATTTATATTGTTGATGTTCGTTAATGCTAACTACTATAGAATATTCTACTGTGTGACTATATAAACCATGACTATTCTATTTGGTGTACAGTTGGATTGTTGACAGGTTTTTGCTAACATGAATTGTGCTCCCATGAATATTCTTCTGGTGTTCATATACAAGAGTTTCTCTTGAGTATATCCTGAATAGAGAAATGTTGGGTAATAGGGTATGTAAATTTTGAATTTTCTAAGACAATGCAAAATAGTTTCCAAAGAGATTACATCAATTTTCATTCCCATCAAAAATATATAGTAGAAAAAAATATATATATAATAGAAATATATGAGATTATTATTTATTGACATATGGTCTTCATCTGTTTTCCCTAGTCATTAATGTATTATTTAGAGTAGTGTTAGGTGCTGTAGAAAACTACAAATGTTCAGTAGTTGATCATAATAAAGGTTTATTTCTCATTACTGTACAGTCACGTATTATGCCTGCTGGTGGCACAGACTCTGTTCCACAGGATCATTCAGGGACCTCATTGATGAATGTTTTCTATCTTCAACATATGGCCTCAAGGATATAAGTGAAAGAGAAAAAGGAGATTATGCTTGAAGAAGTTTTTGGTACCAGATGCGGAAGTTGTTTACATCACTTTTACTCATACACCATTGGCTAGAGCCCACTCACATGGCCACTCCTACCTTCAGGGAAAAGTGGAAATTTTATTTTACCTATGTGTACAAAAAGAAGAAATATTTGGTGATTACCTAGCAGTCTCTGCCCCAACTACTATGGTTGAATGTTTCTTTATAGGTTTATTGGCTATATATATTTCCTCTTCTATAAAATGTGTAATATTTGCCTATTTTTCCACTGATTTGTTTGTACTTTTAAAAATGATTTTTAGAAGTTTTTTATATTATACTTCATTTGTTATGTTATTTGAAAATCTTTTTCCCAGACTGTAACTTCCCATTTCACCATGTCTGAGCTGTCTTTTGATGAATATAGGTTCCTCGGGTTTTTTAATTTATATTCAATATATAGTACAACATATAGTACATACTTAATTTCATATGTAGTGTTCAATAATTTATCAATTGTGTATAACACCCACAGCTGATCACATCATGTGCCCTCCTTAATGCCCATCACCCAATGACCCCATCCCACTACCCACTTCCTCTCCAGCAACTCTCAGTTTGTTTCCTAGAGTTAAGAGTCTCTCATGGTTTTTCTCCCCCTCTGGTGACTTCCCATTCAATTTTCCCTACCTTACCCTATGATCCTCTATGCTGTTTCTTATATTCCAGATATGAGTGAAACCCTATGATAATTGTCTTTCTCTGATTCACTTCTTTGGCTCAATATAATACCCTCCAGTTCCATCCAAGTCAATGTAAATGGTTAGTATTCATCTTTTCCGATGGCTGAGTAATATTCTAATTATATATATATTATTATATTATTATTATATATATTATATATATATATATATATATATATATATATATATATATACTCACATCTTCTTTATCCAATGATCTATCAATGCATGTCTGGGCTCTTTCCACAACTTGGCTATTGTGGACATTGCTGCTATGAACACTGGGGTACAGGTGTCCCTTTGGATCACTACATTTGTATCTTTGGCATAAATACCTAGTAGTGCAATTTGCTGGACCATGTGGTAGCTATATTTTTAATTTTTTGAGGAACCTCCAAACCATTTTCCAGAGTGGCTGTACCAGCTTGCATTCCCAAAAACAGTGTAAGAGGGTTGCCCTTTCTCCACATCCTTGCCAACATTTGTTGTTTCCTATTTTGATAATTTTAGCCATTCTGACTGGTGTAAGGCTGTATCCCACTGTGGTTTTGATTTCTATTTCCCTGATGATAAATAATATTGAGCATCTTTTTATGTGTCTGTTGGCCATTTGTATGTCTTCTTTGGAGAAGGGTCTGTTCATGTCTTCTGCCCATTTCTTGACTGGATTATTTGTTTTTTGGGTGTTAAGTCTGAGAAGTTCTTAATAGATCTTGGATACCAACCCTTTATCTGTTATGTCATTTACAAATATCTTCTCCCACTCTGTAGGTTGCCTTTTAGTTTTGTTGACTACTAGTTTTGCTGTTCAAAAGATTTTTATCTTAATGAAGTCCCAATAGTTCATTTTTGCTTTGTTTTCTTTGCCTTCAGAGATTTGTGTAGGAAGAAGTTGTTGCAGCTGAGGTCAAAGAGGTTGCTGCCTGTGTTCTCCTCTAGGATTTTGATGGATTCCTGACTCACATTGAGGTCTTTCATCCATTTTGAGTTTATCTTTGTGTATGGTGTAAGAAAATGGTCCAGGTTCATTATTCCACAAGTGGCTGTCCAATTTTCCCAGCACCATTTATTGAAGAGACTGTCTTTTTTCCATTGGATATTTTTTCCTCCTTTGTCGAAGATTAGTTGACCATAGAGTTGAGGGTCCAATTCTGAGTTCTCTATTCTGGTCCATGATGTACGTGTCTGTTTCTGTGCCAGTACCATGCTGTCTTGATGATCACAGGTCTGTAATATAGCTTGAAGTCAGGCATTGTGATGCCCCCAGCTTTGGTTTTGGGGTCTTTTTTACTCCCATACAAATTTTAGGATTGTGAAAAATGTCAATGGTATTTTGGTAGGGATTGCTTTGAATGTGTAGATTGCTCTGGATAGCACATACATTTTAACAATGTTTATTCTTTCAATCCATGAGCATGGAATGTTTTTCCGTTTCTTTGTGTCTGCCTCAATTTCTTTCATAAGTGTTCTGTAGTTTTTAGAGTAATGATCCATTACCTCTTTGGTTTGGTTTATTCCTAGGTATCTTATCGGTTTGGGTACAATTGTAAATGGGATTAATTCCTTAATTTCTCTTTCTTCTGTCTCATTGTTAGTGTATAGAAATGCAACTGATTTCTGTGCCTTGATTTTGTATCCTGCCATGTTGCTGAATTCCTGTATCAGTTCTAGCAATTTTGGGGTGGAGTCTATATCCTTTTGATGTTAAATCTTTCTATCCTTGAACTTGATATATTTTAATTTACTTAGATCTTTTTTAATGTCTACTACAAAGTTTAGTAAGTATATCTATATTTGCTTTCATATGCACCAGGTTTAATTACATATAATCAATAAAATTGATACTTCAGGATAATGTGACATGATTTATCTTGTGGTTTTCAGTAAACCAAGCATGCCACCAGTTGTTTCTCCTAATGTGTAATTCACTTGCTGTAGAATAATTCACTCTGACTCTTATCCTGTTAGCTACTATTTTGCCTGGAGCTCTGCTTCTTTGTTCCAAAGCCCTGAAGCTACAAACAGATGATATGATGTTCAACATTCTTCTTCTTACTCTTGCATGCTAGCCTCTGATTAATACTGTATCATTTACCTACAAACTATCCTGCATTACCGTGATACTGCCAAAAGGACGTAGAGTGTACTAGTCAAAAACACATTTTTATTTAGACATCTGTTGGCAGAATCTTTGTTTGAGAAGCCTTGGAGAAATTACCTAATCTCTCAAAAACTTAGTGCCAAGCACTGTTTTTAGGTACTGAGGGTACGGCAGAAAATAAAACAAAGTATCTGCCCTTATGAAGAATACATTCTAGTGGGATATAACAATAGTAAACTAATTAATTGACATATATTATGTGATAATAAGTACCATTAAGAAAAATGAAGAATGATAGGTAGACAAGGACTATCAGAGTGAAGGTGGAAGTTTGTTATTTTTCATTTAGTGTTTAGAGGAAGCTTTCTTTTTTTTTAAGATTTTATTTATTTATTTGTTAGAGAGAGAGAGAGTGAGCACAGGCAGACAGAGTGGCAGGCAGAGGCAGAGGGAGAAGCAGGCTCCCTGCCAAGCAAGGAGCCCGATTTGGGACTCGATCCCAGGACGCTGGGATCATGACCTGAGCCGAAGGCAGCCGCTTAACCAATTGAGCCACCCAGGCATCCCTAGAGGAAGCTTTCTTGAGGAGACTTTGAAGAAATAATTTCTGGGAAGTGAGAGACAGCTTCATGCAAATATCTTGGGTATTCCAACTGGTAGAAAGAGCATACAAGGTCCTGGAACAAGACTGCACTTAGTGTGTTCAAGAAATACCAGGAGGCTAGTATGTTTGTAACAGAATGAATGAGAAAGAGAGTGGTAGGTGATGGCAACCAGCATTAGCTAACAGTAGAAGTATAGAAAATGATGGTGATCTAGATAGAAAATCTTCAAAAAATTTAGTTAAAATGGTCCAAAGGTTTGCAGATAACTGCAATGAGCTCCCCCACCCAAAAAAAAGGTGGGTAGAGCAACAGTTTCAAAGCTAGACCAAACTTAAAGCAGGGAATGGGAGGAATGCATAATGGTTATGAGCAATAACAAATAAGAAAGACATCTAACCCACATTCAGTGAAAAAAAAGTCATGACATCAGAGGTGCTGTGGATGCTCTTAGGGGATGTATGTTTCAAACAAAGCATGAGGATCAGCAAAACACTCAGAAGTTGAGGATATAAAAGATTTGGACAATGTTCCCTGAGTTCCAGACTGACAGAAAAAGTGTTTCACAAGAATTTCTCTTGTGAGGTCATTGCATTGTCAATCCAAGTCATCAATAACCTACAAAGAGCTAAATCCATGCGTCAGTTATTAGGTGTCACCTCACTTGACCTGTCAGGACCCTGTGACATACTTTATCGACTCTTTTAAAAAACACTGTCTAGGGACGCCTGGGTGGCTCAGTTGGTTAAGCGGCTGCCTTCAGCTCAGGTCATGATCCCAGCGTCCTGGGATCGAGTCCCACATCGGGCTCCTTGCTCAGCAGGGAGCCTGCTTCTCCCTTTGCCTCTGTCTGCCTGTGCTCACTCCTGCGCGCTCTCTCTCTGACAAATTTAAAAACAAAAACAAAAACACTGTCTACTGGGCTTTCAAGATACCCTCTCCTGGTTTGCCTCTAGTTGTGTGATTGGTAATAATAGTTACCATAGGGAGTTCTTTTATGATTTAAATGAGTTCTTATTTGTTTGGTTGTAAGAATTAAGTGCCAGAGTTAAGCAGTATTTCTTAGCTTGGGTTCCTCAGGAGGTCAAGGACTTATGAGTTTTCATTGGGGAATACAGTCCTTGAGGACAGGTATGAGTGACAAAGATATAAAAAACGGAAGGCTGTAAAACCAATAAAAGGATATTTTATCAAGTTTGCTACCATTAAGTGCAATGAATTGCTTGATCTTTGGAACAACTCATCTTAGAAGGTATATAAACTGTGTCTCATGAAAGTAGAAACTGGTAGATAATTTTTCCTCTTTTCCCGTCTGATGGACCAGTTTCTACTTTCATCGGTCAAATTGCATTCAGTCGGGACTAACTCCTCAGAACTTCTGGGTTGTCCATGTATGGACTTGGATGCTATGTAGGTCCCTCTGGTGAAATCAACAGGGAATCCCTAAGGCTAGATGTGAAAGGTGCTCCTGACATGCATAATATGAAATACTGGTTGTTAGCATCGTTATTGTTGTTTGCATTATACAAATAAACCAAGCATTTCTATAGTCAGTTTTTGGAGGTAGAGAGAAGTATCTAGCATAACAGAAAGCTTTTGTCTGCAAAGTTGG
Source organism: Taxidea taxus jeffersonii (assembly GCA_003697995.1). Lineage (NCBI taxonomy): Eukaryota > Metazoa > Chordata > Mammalia > Carnivora > Mustelidae > Taxidea > Taxidea taxus. The sequence continues at coordinate 110,654 of RCUC01128374.1, read as the reverse complement.
GGGGATAAGGGAGTGTAGGCACTGGGCTTCTCCAGTGTTTAACCTCAGTGCTACACTGCTTTGGGGTACAGAGCTCTAAATGGATAGTTCTCTCTGACACTTACTACCTAGTACACAGGTAAGTAAGTATTTTGTCTCAGAGAAAGATTCTTCAGAATGGGACAGCCTCTTCTTTTTTCTGAAAGTGATGTTTCTTCCCTATCAGACATACTAAATGAGGCCTTAGGTTCAAGAAAGTATACAGTCACTTCCACACAGTCCTCCTTCTCCTCATACTCTTCTTGAGTTCTTAGCTTCTATGTTATGGTCCAGTAATATTTCCCAAAATATTTTAATTTAACAGAAGGCTCCCCTTACCAAATATCTTCCAGTTAGAGAAATGTATTCATATAAATAACCAGTTATTCCTGAATAAGAAAAAAATACATGAATAAATAAAAAGATGAGAGGTCGAATTGCTACATCTCTTAAAAACATAAACAAAATGTAATTATTTTTATAGGTAATACCTATACATGGTTACAAAAAATAGACTATTAGAAGGCAAAGAGCGGAAAATCTTGTTCTTTCTCCATTCTGTCTGTCCCTTCCTGCCACCACAATTTCACAGGTAACCACGTCTTAATTTCTTATGATGCTGTCCACAAGCAAATATAAATATACCCTATTTCTACTGCTTTCTTATACAAAAGTCACTACTAAGTTCAATGTATTTTGCTTTTGTCACTTAAAAGTACAGCTTGGGGATCATTTATTATCATTACAAAAAGAGTTTTATTATTCTTTTTATAGCTGCATAATATTTCATTTTATGAATGAAACAATTTATTTAACCAGTCACCCACTGATATCCCTTTTGGTTAATAATATTTCATTATTACAAAAATGCCATCATGGATAAAACTGTGTTTATGACATAAAGAAATGGAATCACTGATTAAGACCAAAGTCAGGCTGACTAGGGAAAGCGTGAGTGAAGTTGATGGTGCTAGGAAAGAGGCACAAACGCTTCCTGGTGGGAAGATGGATGACAACACAATAAGCTTGGTTTCATGAGGGGGAAAGGTAATAGGGAACCCAGAAGTGAATGGGGGAACTGGAGCCACAGGAAGAGAGCTACAAAGAGGAATCAGGAAACAAAGTGGCTAGGAGAGGATGAAAAACAGGAACAGGGACAGGAAGCAGGGGCCAGGTAACATGGACCTTAGAAAGACTGAAGAATGTGACAGGGATGAGAGGCTGTCTCCTCTTCTGCACTCTCTGCACTGATCCCAGGGACCCAGCAGGGCCAGCTCTCCCTTGTCACATCAGCTCATGGCACAGAAGCTCCATTGTCCCACATCCTTTCTGGCAGCAGGCAACATGATCTGGGCACTTTCAGGTGAGAGAATGTCAACGTACCTAACTCTTTCTCCCACACCCAGAGGAAGTCCACCTATTAGACATGTGTCTGTATTTAAAGATAAAAACTCCTAGGATTGTAAAGGTGTCCAAAATTGTGGAATGACTTCATTCTCTAAATTCTGCCAGCAAAGAAAATATGCAGCAAAGTACTAGGGCAAGAGAACTTTGGGACAGGAAATCAAGGGTAGAGGAAATCCTTCCCCCCACAACAGCATTAACATCAGCTGGAGCTGTTTAGAAATGTAGATTATCAAGCCTTAGTCCAGATGACTGAATAGAATGTACATTTCTTTTCTTTTTTTTTAGAATGTACATTTCAACAAGATCCCCACGTGACAGAAATGCATGTTAAAGTTTGAGAGGCACCACCTTAGGTCTTCATTTCCATGACTGGAATTAGAAATGTCATATTCACCAACGTGAAAGAATAAAGTATTGTATCTGCTAAAAAGAGAGAGAAGAGATTGAGAGAGAGAGAGAATATGTTTGAGCCAGGGAAGTAACAGGAAGCTTACACAATTAGAGGACCAAAAGCACAGGACATTTTAGATGATTTAGATGACCTAGAATCCAATAGTCATTCCATTCTGCAGTTGGAGAAAATTTTTCTATTCTTTCTTATTTGGAAACTTAAATACCACACATATTATTTTCCCATTTAATTTTTTAAAAGTTTTATTGTGAGGTATATCATAATTTCAGAAGAGTATGTGTATCTGTATCCATATATGTAACTTTGAGCATGTTAAAAACCACGGCCATAATGTAAAAAGCTTTTGTTGCACACACATTATTTGATGGTGACTAAGACGCAGCTAAACGATGAGTAAGTACTTATCAGAGCATTCTAGAATTCATAAGAATACTTAAGATCAGATTAGTTACTAAATTGTTGACAACATCTTTTCACTCCATCTCGAAGGGCTTCTATTACTTTGTCATTTCGGAGGGTGAAGATGAAAGGGTTGAGGAAAGGAGTAACCACTGAAACCATCAACGAAACTACCCTATTGTAATCTGCAGCCTGTGTTTGCTTGGGTTTCACATAGAGGAACAAGCAACTGCCATAGCCAATAATGACACAAGTGAAGTGAGATGCGCATGTAGAGAAGGCTTTCCTCTGCCCAGAGGCAGAGGGGATCTTGAGGATGGTGGAGATGATACAGGTGTAGGAGATGATTGTAGGGATCAAAGAACCAAAAAGAACAAAAATAGCCATTAAGAATAGGATAAACTCTATGAAAAGGGTATTATTGCAGGATAGCTTGAGCAATTGCCCTCGGTCACAGAAGAAATTGTTCACCACATGTGATTTGCAGAAGGTAAGCTGAAATGTGGCATACACTGGCCAGATTTGAAAAAGGAACCCAAACACCCATGACACAATGACCACCCAGATGCAGGTTCGGTTGTTCATAATGATGTTGTACCTCAAAGGGTTACAGACAGCCACATAACGGTCCACAGCCATCACTCCCAGCAATGCGAACTCTGTGGTTCCCACAGCAAGATACAGGAAGAGCTGGGTGACACATGCAGCCAGAGATATTGTCTGCATTCCAGGGAGAAGCAATCCCCAAAGCATCACAGGCACAATAATAGTAGTAACCAAGATCTCCAAGGCAGAGAGATGACCAAGGAAGAAATACATGGGAGACTGCAGACGTTTATCAACACACACCATCACAATAATGACCGTGTTTCCCATTAATGTCACTAAGTAGAAGAAGAAGAAGGTAGCAAAGAGAAGATGGTGTAGTTCTTTGGAGCCAGGGAAGCCAAGGAGATAAAATTCAGTGGCACTAGAGTGATTCACCAACATTTAGTTCCGAGCTGTGGTTCCTTGTGAAATCTAAAGAGCAAAGGAGAGAAAACAGGCTTCTGATTGCAAAAAGATTAAGGACGACTCCAATTGAGGAGATATATGCCACACCTAGACTCTACAATATACTACTACTACTTTCTATACAAACTTGGTGTTAAATGTTTTATGTAGGACATGAATAAATTAGAAAGTAAATTTAAAGCCCAAGAAGATGAGCAATAGCCACCAACACCACACCCTAGGCATGAAAACACCCACCCCTGTCTACCCTTGTACACCTTGTCTACCCTTACCACAACCTCCCTCTACCCTTGTCTCTCAGTTCACCGGCCATCCTCCCTTGAGCTCTGTTCTGACGTGCCACCCTGTCCTTTCCTGACCACAATTATACCACCAACACTGCCATCTCAAATGCCCTGAAGTGTTTTCCCTGCCTCCTTTATCTATTTCTGCAAAATCCTGCTAATTTCAACAGTTATTAGAACAGCAAATCCAGAGAGGGTGGTGGGGTGGTGGACATTAGAGAGGGTATGTGCTATGGTGAGTGCTGTGAGGTATGTAAACCTGGCGAATCACAGACCTGTACCCCTGGGGCTAATTTTTAAAAAAAGAACAGCAAATCCCAATATTAGCCAATCACATGCAGATGTGTTTATTTTGTATCTTCTAACATAGAGAATGCTGCATTACATTCATGTTAAGTTCTGCCTCAATTATATTATAAACTTTGCTGTGTTATGAGCAAGTGGGAACTCTCTAGGACATTTTCATAAGAAAGAACTATTTTGAGGCAAAATATTGAGTCTTTCCCTGATTTCTGGAGAGCTGGCTCCCTGGAGGGGATTATCCACTTCTTCCTCCTTATCCTCATGATAAAAGCCTTCCTCCGTTTCTCATTTCAGTGAATGTATATCCTCCAAGCAGGAAAAGCCTCCCCAGCTCTCCATTAGTAACCTCTAACTCTTATATCTCAATTCCTCTGGTCAGTAATTGACACCAGGGAGGGTAGGGTCCCAAAGGAACTCCTGTCTGTACTCCAGTATCCACCCTAGGACCAGAAGACAAGAAAACACCTGTGATAGAGAGGCAAAATCCTCCATATTCCCCAGGTCTCAAATCTCTGCTTCCAGCAAGGACACAAGACCTCCAAATGGGCAGCCTATCCCTCTAACCAAACTGCCATGGGGTCAGTCCCATTGAGCAACTTGGAAAATTCCAAAGAGCACATCTACTTATCTAGGACCTTCTATTTTCTTCAGAGCCCTAGGGTATGCAAAAATGATAGAAGACACCAATATAGATCATACACAGTTCCTCAGGAGAACTGGGCTCCTTTCCTCACCACATGCAGATTTTTGCTCAAAGATATCCTCTCCACAGACCCTTTCCCCCTCATCCTCTCTAAACAATACATGCACAATTTCACTCTCTAACCTCTTTAGGCTGTATTTTTCTTTCTGTTGGCTTGCATCAATACCTCAAATCATAGTATGCATTTGTTTCTTACTTTATCATCAAAACCCCACATTAGAATGAAGTACCTTGAAGCAACTTCTTTGCATTTCTTGTATTACCACCTGTGACAAGAACAGACTCTGACAAAGTATATATTCTGTAAATATTTTTGAATAAATATATCAATTAATAGAACAAAGAAGAAACAAAGGGTATCCAACCTGACTACCTTTCCCTCCATTCACTCTTCTCCAAAGCACCGCCCAGTCAGTCTGCATTCTGTCTTCCAGGAGATCCCCAACAAGATGTCGAGCAGATATAAGGAAGACAGAATGAAAAATGAAAGAACACAAACTTGGGTGATGCCACAGAGTATGCCCAGTGCCAGTACAAGGTACCATCAACCTGCCCTTTGCTACCGAGCGATGATCTCATGGAGAGTCATCTATTCTGTAGCTCCCTTACTCCACTCTTCAGACTCTAGGTGTCCTTGTTCTATATGGCAACAAAGCCTAGACCTTCTCATGATAATGCTCTTCTACTCTGTCCTTCACTGAAGGGAATACCTGGAAGACACTCACCTCCAGAGATGGGGACTGGACTGGAAAGTTCTACTACTCTTCAGGAATCAACCCAGACTACCCATGGCTAGTAAAGAGCCATGCTTAGGTGGCAGGCACAGCTCCTGCTGTCTCCACTCGTGGCAAAGAACACCGTCCACACAGAGGAGCTTAGGAAAAGTCCAGAAGTAGTGCTGAGAGGAATCCACCTATCTTCCCCTCCCTCATTCTCTCTGCCTCTTTCTTTCTCTACCTTTTCTGTCCCCAAGGATAATTATACACTAAGGAATCATTTGCACAGGCTCAGAGACACACTAGGGATGTAGTCAAGGAAAAGCTGAAGAACTTTCACTCTTCCCTCTGAGGATAATCAAGTTTTACTTTTTTTTTTTAAGATTTTATTCATTTATTTATCTGAGAGAGAGAACACAAGCAGAGAGAAGGAGTAGAAGGAAAGGGAGAAGCAGGCTCCCCACTGAGCAGGGAGCCCGATGTGGGACTCTATCCCAGGACCCTGGGATCATGACATGAGCCAAAGGCAGCCAGTTAAGTGACTGAGACATCCAGGTGCCCAGATAATCAAGTTTTAGCTCCTGGAAAAGTTCTGTGCATTGGGCAAACTTAAAAACTGCCAGTCCAAAATTTCTCAATGTCCAGGCTGCCTTCCTCCCAGACCCTTACTCATCACAACAACCAAGCTGTGACTGGTCAGCCTCCTGATCTGCTCTGTGCTTCTCCTTGACTCCATTAATCCCTATGGAGCCTAAGCTACCCCCAAGCTGATGAGTCCCCTAATCCCTACAAAAGACACACATCAAAACCTAGAGGTCACTAAATCTTCTTCTTCACCAAGGTTTCATGAAGCACATCTTTCCCAGAGGATCTCTGCACACTCTCTACCACAGACCCTTCTGTCCACAGTTACAAGAGCCTGGTGAGAGAGAGGACTTGCCACCTATGCCAAATTCACATTCTGTTAATGCCACAGCCCATTCCAGGCCCTCCAACATTTATCCAACTGTGGTTGTTCAGTCATACATTTCCCTTCTCAATTGACAGATGCTCTCAGGTCACTTCCATGTGTTGCTTGAATTGAGGGGTAAAAGTGAAGAAACAATATTCAGAATCAACAGCAACAACAAAATTCTACATAAAACCAAGGATGGCTGGGATGCTGAATTAATCAGCAAAAGCACATTTAAAGTATACACTTTTACAATTTAAGAAACGGCATTTTTCATAAAAGTAGCACAGGTCATAATCTAAAAATCAATTGGAAGGATATAAGGTAAAGTGTAAATATCTCTCTACCCATTTGTTTGACTCTCCTGGTCCATCTCCTAGAACTAAATATCATTATAAATTATTATTATAAATTTCTAATACATTCATACAGTAATTTTTTGTATGTTTACAAGAATATCTGTATATATTCTTTTAAAGTAAATGATATTTTAATAAATATACTGTCCTGCTACCTTCTTCTTCTTATGTGCGTGCGTGTGTGTGTGTGTGCGTGTGTGTTTGTGTATTCATGCTTGTGCGGCTCTTAAACTTTTCCACATTAACAATGATCTGTTGGGCACCTAGGTGGCTCATCTGGTTGAGCGAGTGCCTTCAGCTCAGGTCATGATCCCGGACTCCCAGCTCCATGGAGAGTCTGCTTCTCCCTCTGACCTTCTCCCCGCTCATGCTCTCTCTCACTCTCTCTCTCAAATAAATAAAAATCTTTTTAAAAAAATGTTCTGTCAATCACATTTTAAGTAATGGCTTAATATTCACTTATGAAAATACTGATCAATATTTAATGAACATGCTGATGAATATTTCATTTTCTCCAATTTTTCACATCTACATTGATTTTGCAATAAATATTCTCATATCTGAAAAGTTGTACTTTTTTTTAATTTTTATTTATTTTTTTATTTCTTTTCAGTGTTCCAGTATTCACTGTTTATGTACCACACCCAATGTTCCATGCAGTACGTGCCCTCCATAATACCCACCTCCAGGCTCACCCAACCTCCCACCCCCTGCCCCTCCAAAACCCTCAGATTGTTTTTCAGAGTCCATAGTCTCTCATGGTTCGTCTCCCCCTCCAATTTCTTTTAATTGTATTAAATTCTTAGCTGTTATCAAATCACTCTCAAAAAGTTGCATTAATTTATAATCTCTTGTTTTTGAGTTTTTATTTAATTACCACTTACTTAACATAGAGTGTAATACTGGCTTCAGGTGTGCAATATAGTGACTCAACACTTCCATATATCACCCACTGATCATCACAAGTGCTCTCCTTAATCCCCATAACCAACTTCACCCATCCCCCACAGGCCAATCTAGCTGTTGAATTCAGGTGTTTTGATGGTCTGTTCTCATAGTTAAGCATCTGTTTCTTGGTTTGCCTCTCTCTCTCTCTCTTTTTTGCCCCTCATTATTTATAGAAAGTTTTCAGTCATTATTCTAATTGTTTGTTTGTTCCTCCTCATATCCCCATGACACATAAGATATGCCTTTTGTAATTATTCCAGAACTCTTAGATACTCTGTTATCTTTTTCATTCATTTTTCACTTTACATTTCAACTCTGGAAGTTTCTAATGACATATCGTAAAGCTCACTAATTTTTTTCCTCAACTATGTACAAGTTTGCTGAGTTCATTAAAGCCGTTCTTAATTTTTCTTTACTTTTTTTTACCACTTCATTTTTATTCTTTCTCATAGATTCCATTGCTCTGCAGATATTACCCATTGCCTCTGGCATTTTGTCCACTCTTCTCCTAGAGTCCTTAGCTTCTTAAACATACAGTTATTTTATATTTTTTATTTTTTTATTAATTTATTTTTATTAAGTGCAATTAGCCAACACATAGTACATTATTAGCTTTTATGTACTATTCAAACATACACTTATTTTAGAATCCCAGTCTGATCATTTCAACATTTCTACCATATATGAGTCTGGTCTCATGTGTGCCCTGTCCCTTCATGCTTTGTTTCCTTTTGTTTGTTTGTTTGTTTTACTACTCCTTGTAATGTTTCAGTGGAAGCTGGACATTACATAATGGACAAAAAGAAATGAGGAAAACAGGTCTTCTTTGTGAGGTTTCATGTTTATCTGCAAATGAATTGGACTGTGTTTACTGTTTACTGTAGCTATGGGTGTCACAGATGAATTAAATCTCTTGTTCTTATTTTTGTCTCACCTGTTGTCTTTGCGTTTCCCTAGAACCTTCATCCTTTTTTTTAAGTCTTTATTAAATTCCACCTAGTTAACATATAGTGTAATATTAGTTTCAGTTCTACAATTCGGTGATTCAATACTTACATACAACACCCCGTGTCCATCAAAACAACTGCATCCTTAAAACCCATCACCTATTTAACCCATCCCCCCACCCACCTCCCATCTGATAGCCAACAGTTTTTTCTCTATAATTAAGAGTCTGTTTCTTGGTTTATCCCTCTTTTTGTCCAATATGATTGTTAACTTTGTTAGAATCTCCTTGTTAAATAAAGTCTTAGACTCACAGTTCTTTCTGTTATAAACCTCTGTTATTATAAAGGACCCCCTCCAAAGTGGTGGTAAGGAGTAGATGGAGTGAAGCATTTAGCATTCTACAATCTTATAATTAGGTCTCAGTCTTTTAGTGAACCTGTGCCCCTGGCTTGTTCTTTTGGTGAGACATCCCTGTACCTTTGGTCAGACAAAAAAGACAGAGAGGCTGGACTTGTGTGTTTCCTTTCCCCTAGATCTACACACCCCACTGCAGTTACAATTCTCACTTCCCCAAAAGTCACTGTCTTTGCAATAATCACTTCACTGCATTTCTTAATAGTTTTATCACCTAAATTTATATACAATGCTATGCCTTATCTTGCCCATTTCTTAAAATTTCATGTATTCCTTTAGTCCTTTTAATCTGCAGATGCCTTCAACATCCCTTTCTTTTCCTTACAATCTATCTGTTGAATTCATAAGGTGTTGTGACAGTAGCTTCCCATAGTCTGGATTGTGCTGATTGAATCCTCACATTACAGTTAAATATATCTTTCTGTTCTTCATGTATTTTCTGTAAATTGGCCATTGAATTCAGAAGCTTGATCAGACTAAGCTCCACCAGTTTTCATAAAATGAAGGAATGTTAAGAGTGCCTGAGGGGCTCAAGGAGTTAACTGTCCAACTCTTGATTTTGGCTTAGTGCATGATCTCAGGGTTATGAGATTGAGCCCCTCAAAGGCCTCTGCACTGGGTGTGGAGCCTGCTTAAGATTTTTTCTCTCCATCTCCCTCCACCTTTCCCCACCCTCTCTTGGGGGAAAAAAAAAAAGAAGAAAGAAAAAAATTGAAGGATTGTTACAGTTTTTCACCAAGATACATAAGATTTAGTTTTCTCTTATCTATGATATTAGAAACAGTTGATGCATGACTTCTAAACCTAGTATTTCATTGAGGGTAGCTGCATTGTGATATTCTAATTCTAACATTTTTTTCAATAATTATCTAGAATGCTTTGATAATTTCATTTACTATACATTTACCCAAAATAATTACTTGGATGTTTCCATTTATCAGATCTCAAAATAATGCAAAAGGTTCCTTAATCACTCTTGAAGGTTAATAATTTGTAAGTATCATTATGAACCCATAAATCTTACTATCTTCAATGGGTTTGAAATGATTGTAATTAATGTATTTTCAAACTACATCTTGTCTTATACTGGCTAGAGAAAGCCCTTTTAGTTTGGATGCTGAGTCCTTTTTAAATGTCCCTAGTAGAACCCTCCTACACTGTTGGTGGGAATGCAGGCTGGTGCAGACACTGGAAAACAGTATGAAGGTTCCTCAAAAAGTTGAAAATAGAGCTAATCTACAACCCAGCAGTCACACTACTGAGTATTTACCCTAAAGAACACTGTAGTGATCCAAAGGGGCACGTGCACCAAAATGTTTATAGCAGCAATGTCCACAATAGCCAAACTATGGAAAGAACCGAGATATCCATCAACAGATGAATGGATAAAGAATATGTGATTATATATACATACATATATATATACACACACACACAATGGAATACTATGCAGCCATCAAAAAAACCCCAAAATCTTGCCATTTGCAATGACTGGAGGGTATTATGCTTGACAAAATAAGTCAATCAGAGAAAGACAATTATCATATGATCTCTCTGATATGAGGAATTTGAGAGGCAGGGCAGGGGGTCATGGGGGTTAGGGAGGGGAAAAATGAAACAAGATGGGGTCAGGGAGGGAGACAAACCATAAGAGACTCTTCATCTCAGGAAACTAACTGAGGGTTGCTGGGGGCTGTGGGTGGGTGGGTGGGTGGGTGGGCTGGGTTATGGACATTGAGGAGGGTATTACTATGGTGAGTGCCATGAATTGTGTAAGACTGATGATTCACAGACCTATACCCCTAAAGCAAATAATATATTATACATTAATAAATAAATAAACAAATAAAGTCCCTAGTAATCTTTAATATCTGGTATGACAAAACTTTTCAAGCTCATCCAATTGATTTCCTTCCTCACCTGGTATCAGACATTTCTTCAAAAACATTTGTTCCATATGGTTTAATGGTCACTTAGGACCATGATCTGGGCCCAAAGGGTATGCTCATTGTTATGGGGTTGGTTATTGAACTAGCACACTAAAAAACACATAGAAAATACATATACACACACACAGGTGGGACGGGAGGGAGTAGAGAGGAGAGATATTGATAAATGTAATTCAAATTCTGCAATAAAGAGATCTGGATAACCACACACACCAATCTAACTACACCCCAGCAGTGAGATGGGGGCAAACACCTCGTCTGACTGCAGGACACACATACCAACAAAAGCTTCTCAAGGAACAAAAGAGGGAAAGTCCCTTGCAGTTTGGTGTTACCACAATTTGGGCAAATGAGTGATCTCACTCAATTTAAGCTCAAGAGAGCCCCAGATTGGCCCAGTAACAACACAGGGACCAAACACTCCTGCAAATGGCTCTCCAAAGCGAGTAGATGAACAGACTGAAGGCAAAATCAGCTCAGCCACAACAGTAAGGTATACCTAACACCCATAAAGACACCCCTGAAGTGCCAGGTTCTGATGAAGAAGACACATTGCCATACAGGGCAGTACAGGACCTCTTCTTCATAAGGCCAGTACTTCAAGAAGAGGAGATATAGAATAAATAAATAAATATTAAAACAAACAAAATAGAACAGGAGACATAGTGGACCCTCCCAATACAAGGAAAGGCAGAAGAGTTAGACAAAGGAAACAGGAATGTGTCCCAAATTAAAGGACAGGAGAAAATCACAGCAAGAGAGCTAAATGAAACACAGGTAAGTAATATGTATGATAGAGAATTTGAAGTGAAGGTCATAAAGATCCTCACTGGACCTGAGTAAAGAGTAGAGGACCTCCGTGAGACTCTTAGCAAAGAGACAAAAAATATAGAAAAAACTGATCAGTGATGAAGAACTCAGTAGTTGAAATAACATATGGATGCAATAAAAAGCAGACCAGGGGAAGCAGAAAGAGAGACCAGTGATCTGGAGGACAAAGTAATGAAAAATAATCAAGCTGAACAGGAGGAAAAAATAACAACAACAACAACAACAACAACAATAATAATAATAATGAAAAACAGACTGAGGGAACTCAGCAACACCATGAAGTATAATATTCTCATTATAGGGATCACAAAAGAAGAAGAGAAATAAAAAGAGTAAAAGATTTCTTTGAAGAAATAATAGCTGAAAACTTCCTGAATCTGGGAAGGAAAGAGAAACCTAGACTGAGTAGGCACACAGGGGCTCCAACATAATCAGCCCAAAGAGGTCCACATCCATACACGTGGTATTTAAAGTGGCAAAAAGTAGTGATAAAGAGAGAATTTTAAAAGCAGCAAGTGAAGAGAAAACAATTACATAAAAGGGAAAACCCCACAAGGCTATCTGCTGATTTTTCAACAGAAACATTGAAGGCCTGAAAGAAGTGGCATGATATATTCAAAATGCTGAAAGAAAAAAGCCTGCAACCAAGAATAAAGAATACTCAATCCAGCATGGCTATCATTCAGAATAATAGAAGGGATAAAGTGTTTCCCAGATAAACAAAAGTTAAAGGAATTCATGACACTAAACCAGACCTACAAGAAATGTGAAAGGGGACTCTTTGATTAGGAAGGAAAGACCATAAGCAGGAGTTAAAAGGTAGGAAGCACAAAAGCAGTAAAATTAAGTATATCTACAAAAAGTAGTCAAGGGATTCACAAAATAAAAAGATGTAAAATATGACACCATATACCTAAAATGGAGGGGAGTGGGACAGGAATAAAGAATGGGTTCAAACTTAAGTAACCACAACTTACCACAGATTGCTATATGCATAACAGGCTATATATAAACCTAATGATAATGACAACTCAATAAGCAGTAATAGGCATGCAAAAAATGAAGAGAAAGGAATCCAAGCATGTCATTACAGAAAGCCAGCAAACCATAAGTGAAGACAGCAAGAGAAGAAAGAAACAAAGAAAACTGCAAACACAAAACAAGTAACAAAATGGCAATAAGTGCATACCCATCAATAATTAGTCCATTTAGACTGTAAATGGACGAAATGCTCCAATCCAAACACACAGAGTGATGGAATGGATAAAAAAGCAAGACTCATCTCTATGCTGCTTCAAGAAACTTATTTCAGACCTAAAGACACATGCAGGTAGAAAATGAAAGATAGAAAAGCATTGCTCATGCAAAATGAAGTGAAAAGAAAACCAGGGTAGTGATAATTGTATCAGACACAGTAGACTTTATTTTTTTTAGAAAACATCTTTTTTTATTTAAATTCAATTAGCCAAATTATAGTACATCATTAGTTTTTGATGTAATGTTCAATGAATCATAGTTCATAGTTCATAACACCCAGTGCTCATCAAATCAAAATAGACTTTAAAACAAAGACTATAACAAGGGACAAAGGAGTACAATATATAATCATTAAGGGAACAATCCAACAAGAAGATATAACAGTTGTAAACATTTATGCATCCAACATAGGAGCACCCAATATAATAAGCAGCTATTAACAAAAACACAGGAAGCATTTGATAATAATGCAATAATAGTAGAGGACTTTAACATCTCACTTACATCAATGGATAGGACATCCAAACAGAAAATCAACAAGGAAACAGTGACTTTGAATGACATTTATTTAGACTAAATAAATCTAAACAGATATATTCAGAACATTCCATCCTAAAACAGCAAAATACACATTCTTTTAAAGTGCATATAGAGGGGCACCTGGATGGCTCAGTTAGTTAAGCATCTTGATTTCACCTCAGATCATAATCTTGGAGTCATGAAATTGAGCCCTGCTTTGGGCTCCATGCTCAACAGGGGGTCTACGTGAGACTCTCTCTGTCCCTCTCCATTTCCATCTGCCTCTCCCCTGTTCTCTCTCTCTCTCTCTCTCTCTCTCTCTATATATATATATACATACATATATATATATATTTCTCTCTTTCTCTCATCTACCCATCAAAAAAATTTTAAAAAACCTTGAAATGCACATAGAACATTCTCCAGAATTGATCACATGAGGCCACACAACAAGTCTCAAAAGAATGAAGTCATACCATGCGTCTTTTCTGACCACAATACTAGTAATCAACCACAAGAAAAAAATCTAGAAAGGACACAAATACATGGGGTTAAATAAGAGGCTCCTAGACAATGAATGGGTCAAGAAAAGAATCAAAGAGAAAATTAAAAAATATATGGACACAAGTGAGAATGAAAACACAACAGTCCAAAAATCTCTGGGAAGCAGCAGACTGTTCTAAGAACCCAGTTAGTAGCAATACAGGTTTACCTCAAAAAGCAAGAAAAATCTCAAACAACCTAACTTTACACCTAAAAGAGCTAGAAAATGAAGACCAAAGAAACCAAAAAACAGGAGGAAGGAAGGAAGGAAGGAAGGAAGGAAGGAAGGAAGGAAGGAAGGAAAAGAAAAAAGATTAGAACAGAAATAAATGAAATAGAAACTAAGCAATCATAGAACAGATCAATGAAACCACAAGCTGATCCTCTGAATAGATAAAAAAAAAATTGATAAATCTTTAACAAGACCAACTGAAAAAGAGAAAGGGTGGGAGAGAGGAAGAGGTGGAGAGAAGGAGATAGAGAGAGAGAGAGAGAGAACTCAAATAAAATAAAAAATGAAAGAAGAGAAATAACCAACAGCACAGAAATACAAAGCATTAGAAGAGAATATTATGAAAATTATAAGTCAACAAATTAGACCCCCTACAAGAAATGATAAATACCTAGAACATAACCATCCAAAACTGAATTAAGAAGAAATAGAAAATTTGAACAGACTGATTACCAGCAATGAAATTGAATCAGCAATCAAAAAAGTCCCAACAAACAAAAGTCCAGGACCAGAGAGTTTCACAAGTGAATTTTAACATACATTTAAAGCAAGATAAGAACCTATGCTTCTCAAAATATTCCAAAAAATTGAAGCCAAAGGAAACCTTCCAAATGCATTCTATGAGGCCAGCATTTCCATGATACCAAAACAGATAAAGACACTACAAAAAAAGAGAACTACAGGCCAATATCTCTGATGAACATAGGCACAAAAATCCTCAGAAAAATATTAGCAAATGAAATCTAACAATATCTTAAAAACATCCCTCACCATGATCAAGTGGGATTTACTCCTAGGATCCAAAGCAGTTGAATCTTTGCAAATCCATCAACATAATACATCACTTCTACATGAGAAAGGACAAAAACTATATGGTCATTTCAAAAGATGCAGAAAAAGCATTTGAAAGAAATACAACATCCATTCATGATAAAAACCCTCAACAAAGTAGGTTTAGAGAGAACGTATCTCCATATAATAAAGGCCATATATGAAAAAACCACAACTCACATCAGACTTAATGGTGGAAAACTGAGAATTTACTCCTAAGGTCAGGAACAAGACAACAATGTCCACTCTCACCACCTTTATTCAACATAGTACTGGAAGTTCTAGCCAGAGCAATCAGACAGGAAAAGAAATAAAAGGCATCCAAACTGGTCAGAAAGAAGTCAAACTTTCACTCTTTGCAGATGACATGATACTAAATATACAAACCCTTAAAGACCCCCCAAAACTAGCAACCGATAAATGAATTCAGTAAGATTGCAAGATACAACATCAATATACAGAAATTCATTGCACTTCTAGACATCATAATCAAGTACAGAGAGAAATTAAGAAAACAATCCCATTTATATTTGCAGCAAAAATATTAATACCTAGGAAAAAACTTAACCCAGGAGGTCAAAGGCCTGTACTCTGAAAACTCTAAAACACTGATGAAAGGAATTGATGACACAAACAAATGGAATGATATTCCATGCTCATGGGTTGAAAGAACAAATATTAGAATGTCCATACTACCCAAAGCCATCTACGGATTGACTGCAATCCCAGTAATAAAACCAACAGTATGTTTCAGAGAACTAAAACAAATAATCCAGATTTTGTATGGAACCACAAAAGACACTGGACAGCCAAAGCAATCTTGAAAAAGAAGAACATAAGTAGGAGAATCACAATCCCAGATTTCAAGTGATGCTAAAAAGCTGTAATAATCAAAACAGCACAGTACTGGTACAAAGCTAGACTCATAGACCAAAAGAACAGAATAGGGACTTAATAAATAAACCCATGCTTAGTATGCAATGGGAGAGACAATCTCTTCAACAAATGGTGTTGGGTAAACTGGACAGCAACATGTGAAAGAATGAAGGAAACTGGACCACTTTCATACACCATATATTAAAATAAACTCAAAATGGATTAAAGACCTAAATGTAAAACATAAAACCATAAAAATCCTAGAAGAAAGCATAGACGATCATTTCTCTGACATCAACTGTAACAACAGTTTTCTAGATATGTCTCCTGAGGCAAGGGAAACAAAAACAAAAATACACTACTGGGAAAACAACAAAATAAAAAGTGTCTGCACAGCAAAGGAAACAGGAAACAAAACTAAAAGTTAACCTACTCAATGGAACAATATATTAGCAAATTACATATCCTACAAAGTGTGGGTTTCCAATATGTACAAAGAATTTTAAAACTCAACACCCAAAGAACAAATAATCCATTAAAAATGGGCAGAATAATTAACAAGACAGGAAACAACAAATGTTGGTGAGGGTATGGAGAAAGGGGAAACCTCTTACACTGCTGGTGGAAATGCAAGCTGGTACAGCGACCCTGGTACAGCTTGAATGCAAGCTGGTACAGTATGGAGTTTCCTCAAAAAGTTAAAAATAGAGCTACCCTACTACCCAGCAATTGCACTACTAGGTATTTACCCCAAAGATACAGGTGTAGTGAAAAGAAGGGGCACATGCACCCCAGTGTTCATAGCAGAAATGTCCACAATAGCCAAACTGCAATGAGCCAAGATGTGCTTCAACAGATGAATGGATAAAGAAGATGTGGTTCATATATATAATGGAATATTACCAGCCACCAGAAAGGATGAATACCTACCTATTGCATCAACATGGATGGAACTGGAGGGGATTATGCTAAGTGAGATAAGCCAAAGAGAGAAAGACAATTATCATATGGTTTCACTCATATGTGAAACATAAGGAATAGTGTGGAGGACCATAGAGGAAGGGAGAGAAAAATGTGAAGAAATCAGAGGGGGACAGAAACCATGAGAGACTCTGGACTCCAGGAAACAAACCAAGGGTTACACAAGGGAGGTGGGTAGTGGGATGGGGTAGCCAGTTGATGGGTATTAAGGAGGGCATGTGTTGTGATGAGCACTGGGTGTTATATGCAATTAATCAAAAACTAATGAGGTACTATAGGTTGGCTAATTAAACAGAATAATAAAAAAGTAAAAATAAAATTGGGCAGAAGACATGAACAGACATTTCTCTAAAGGAAATATACAGATGGTCAACAGACACATGAAAAGATGCTCAGCCTCACTTATATCAGGGAAATAGAAATCAACCTATAAGGAGATATCACCTCACACTTGTCAGAATGGCTAAAATAAGAAACAAGAAAAAACAAGTGTTGGTAAGGATGTGGAGGAAAAGGAACCTTCTGGCAATGTTAGTGGGAATGCAAACTTGTGTATCCACTGTAGAAAACATATGGAGATTCCTCAAAAAAATTAAAGATAAAATTACCATATGACCCGGTAATTTCCCTACTATGTACTAACCTAAAGAAAACTAAAACACTAATTCAAAAAGATATATGCACCCCTACGTTTATTATAGTATTATTTACAACAGCCAAATTTTGGAAGCAGCCCACATGTCTATCCAAAATGAAGTGATAAAAAAGAAGCATATATATATTATATAGAGAGAGACATAAAGATATCTGTATACAGACAAAGAAGCATATATGCATAGATATATCTATATATACTTATATATGTGTGCAGAAGCATATATATATGTATATATACATACATACATATATATATAGTGGAATATACTGTCATAAAAAGAATGAAATCTTGCCATTTGCACGAGCATGTATGGATCTACAGAGTAAAATGCTATGTGAAATAAGTCAGGGAAAGAAGAGTACCATATGATTTCACATATATTTGGAATATAAGAAAGAAAACAAAGAAAAAATGAGATAAACCAACAAGTGGACTCTTAACTAGAGAAAGCAAACTGGTAGGGGGATGAGTAAAATAGGTGAGGGGGATCATGAGTACACTTGTTGTGATGAGCACTGAGAAATGTATAGAAGCATTGAATCACTATATTGTACACATGAAACTAATAGAACACTCTATGTTAACTATACTAGAATTAAAAAAATTTTTTTAAAGATTTTATTTCCTTGACACAGAGAGAGAGAGATCACAAGTAGACAGAGAGGCAGGCAGAGAGAGGGAGAAGCAGACTCCCTGCTGAGCAGAGAGCCCAACGTGGGGCTCAATCCCAGGACCCTGGGATCATGACCTGAGCCGAAGGCAGAGGCTTCAACCCAATGAGCCACCCAGGCACCCCTAGAATTAAAATTTTTAAAAGCCTTTTAAAAAAATAAAAGACAAAACTAGACTGATAAAAGATATTTCCAACATGCATATAATATTGGATAAGTCCTCTCAATATCTAAAGAATCCCTGTATGTCATCACAAAGTGACCAAAGGCACAGGTAGAAAAATGTGAAACTCCATATCCCCTCCCCTATTTTTATCCCATTTTCTACATTCAGCTAAACAGAAACTTTATAGAGTATTTGGACTTAAGTAAATACTCATCTGCTAAAAATAATGAGATATTTTCATAAACAATCAAACCTTCCAGGCACTTAAAAGCAGTTTAGTTAACCCTAAGACACTGGAAAAATAGAGTATTTTTACTCCCTTTATTTTTAAATTGATAATACAGAATTTCATTCCTAATACATTCTCAAGAAGCACATACCAAGACAACAGAAAATACTATGTAATAGTGGGGCCCGAGTGGCTCAGTCACTTAAGCACCCAACTCCTGGTTTTGGCTCAGGTCGTCCTGAGATGAGCTCCACATCTGGCTCCATGCTCAGCACAGAGTCCACTTGTCCCTCTCCCTCTGCTCTGACCCTGGCTCGCTCTCTCTCAGTCTCTCTCTCTCACTCCCTTTCATACATAAATAAATCTTTGGGGAAAAAACCCTAGGCAATAAAAAATACTTCTCCCACTCCTGTTCCTAACAATCCAGCTGGTAATGTTACCTATATTGCCGTCAAGACTTTTCTCTGCATAATTATGCAAACATGAATACTTTGATGCACATGTATCCTGTGAGTTGATTTCCACAATAAAGTAGTTAACATATCCAACACCTCACATAATTACTTTTTGTAATGAGAATATTTAAGAACTATTCTATTAGCAACTTTCAAGTGTACAATGCCATGTAGTTTACCATAGTCACCAAGCTGTACATTGGATCCCAGTCCTCAAGCATCTTAGAACCAGGGGTTTGTACCCTTTGACCAACATCTCCAAATTTCCTCCACTCCCCAGCCCCTGACAACTACCAGTCTATTCTCTATTCCATGAGTTTGGCTTTTTAAATTCCAAGTGCAGGTGATATTGTACAATATTTGTCTTTCTCCATCTGACTCATTTTTACTTGGAGTAATGCCCTCAAGGTTTATCCGTGTCACTATCTTGCTATTTATGTTGTTGAATAACGACGAGATTCCCTTTTTTATGGTGGAATAATATTTCGTTTTTCATTCATGGGTTAATGGACTAGATAAATGACTAACTGACATCAGGAGAAAAAGACTTTCCAGCAGCCCAGCTAGTGATCCCAAGTGATTCTAGTGTTCAGAGGCTTTTCAGAACTTGTAGGGATACACTTTCTTCTTGAGTCCTCTTGTGCCAAATGCTTAAGCTTGTTTGTCTTCTAAACCATGCACTGCACCAGACCAGGTGCTAACAACCTCCCTTTTGCTTTCTCAAAGGACGAAACTAATGCTCAAGTTTGTGGATTCTCTTTGGCCTGCAGCTTTGGGCTGAGTCTCCATTCATGTTCACTAGCCTTCAGCCACAGCTCAATCAAACTGCATTGATTCTGGAGGCCAGGGTAAGATATACCAAGTACCGGGGGTCTCCGTGGGACAGTTACTAGAGAACTGCAGGTAAAGCATCCCCAGTGGCCAGTGTGGAGGTGTTTTTATCTGGCCAAAGTGACAACGAAGTATGATGCTGGAATAAAAACATCCAAAATAGCATGCCTCAGATGAGTTAGAGGGATGCTGAAGAGTTTGCCTCATCCAAACTTGGAGGCAAACCAAGTAAGAAGGCCTACTGAGTATAAAAAACAAGGAATAATTTATTATTAGGTTAAGATATCAGTAAAGACATCCAAACGGGAAAAAAGGAGTGACCACTGAAGCAGATTTTAAAATAAGGTAATTATTAACTAAAGGAAAAACTACTTGATAAGCCAAGAGATAGCTGTATCTGTTGTTGTTGTTGTTGTTGTTGTTGCTGTTGTTTTTTACAATGCAACTGGAAGAAGATAATTAATGAATTTTAACATAAAGATTCTAACTGTTCCAGTGGTTTGAAGAATGGAAAGACAGATGCAACTGAACTTGCAGCAATGGCCTGAGACCCAGAAGGCTGCAAAGAAGCACCAGATCTAGTTTTTGTACTCAGAAAGCCAACAGTGTAATTAGTGAGACAGGACACATCTTTTTCTTTTTCATTTTTTATTTTATTTATTTACTTTTAATTTAAATTCAATTAAGTAACATATGATGTATTATTGATTTCAGAGGTAGAGTCATGAGTCTTGTATAATACTCAGTGTTCATTACATTATGTGCACTCCTTAATATCAATCACCCAGTTACCTCATCCCCCTTCCCCTCCAGCAAGCCTCAGTTTGTTTCCTATGACTAAGAGTTTCTTGTGGTTGGTCTCCCTCTCTCATTTCATCTTGTTTTATTTTTTCCTCTCTTCCCCTATGATCTTCTGTTTTGATTCTTAAATTCTACTTATGAGTGTGATCATATAATTAATTGCCTTTCTCTGATTGACTTATTTCACGTAGCATAATCCCCTCCAGTTCCATCCACATCATTGCAAGTAGTAAGATTTCATTTTTTTGATGCCTGAGTAATATATATG
The DNA here is from genome assembly GCA_003697995.1 of Taxidea taxus jeffersonii. Lineage (NCBI taxonomy): Eukaryota > Metazoa > Chordata > Mammalia > Carnivora > Mustelidae > Taxidea > Taxidea taxus. The sequence goes on along the minus strand of RCUC01128374.1, from coordinate 89,679 downwards.
TACACCACATCTTCTTTATCCATTCATCTGTTGAAGGACATCTTGGCACTTTCCATACTTTGGCTACTGCGGACATTGCTACTAAACATTGGGGTGCAGATGCCCCTTTGGATCACTACATTTGTATCTTTGGGGTAAATACCTACTAGTGCAATTGCTGTGTCATAGTGTAGCTCTATTGTTAACATCTTGAGGAATTTCCATGCTGTTTCCCAGGGTGGCTATATAAGCTTGCATTTCTACCAACAATGTAAGAGAGTTCCCCTTTCTCCACACCCTTGCCAACAATTGTTGTTTCCTGCCTTGTTAATTTTTGCCATTCCAACTGGAGTAAGGTGGTATCTCACTGTGGTTTTGATTTGTATTTCGTGACAGCTAGTGGTACATATATACAATGGAATATTATTCAGCCATCAGAAAGGATGAATACCCATTTGCATCAACATGGATGCAGCCGGAGGGAATTATGCTAAGTGAAATAAGTCAAAAAGAGAAAAACAATTATCATATGGTTTCACTCTTATGTGGAACATAGGAACAGAACAGGGGACCATAGGGGAAGGGAGGGAAAACTGAAGGGGAAGAAATCAGAGAGGGAGACAAACCATTAGAGACTCAGGACTCCATGAAACAAACTGAGGATTACAGAAGGGAGGGGAGGTGGGGGGATGGACCAGTTGATGGACATTAAAGATGGTATATATTTTGATGAGCATTGGGTATTATACACAACTAAAAATCATTGAACACTACCTCAAAACCTAATGATGTACTATTCGTTAGCTAACTGAACATGAAATTAAAAATATATATAATATAAATATGTATTTATATACAAATTATATATATATCTTTATATATACATATTTATATATCTCCTGTACCTCCTGTATTTATATAATGTATATAATCTTACAGGAGATATATAAATGGATAATATATAATATATTAAATATATATAATATAAAGTTATTATATAAATATAATATAATATAAATATATATTTATAAAATTCATATATAATATAAATTTATATAATTTATTTATTTTACATATAAATTTATATAATTTTATTTTATTTATATAATTTATTTTATATATAATTATATATCATATAAATTATATGAAGAAATTATGTATTATATAATTTATATATTATATATAAATATGATATAAATATATAATATAATATATATATTTATAATATAAATATACAAATATATTATATATCTCCTGTAAGATTATATATATAACCTATATATAATAAGATTATATATATAATCTACATATATAATCTTATATATAATAAGATTATATATAATCTTAATTATATCTTAATTATTATAATCTTAATAATAAGATTATAATAAAGATTATATAAATAATCCTGTAAGATTATATATATAATCTATATATATAATCCTATAAGATTAAGATTATAATATATAATCTATATATATAATCCTGTAAGATATAGATTATATATATAATCTTACAGGATTATATATAATCTTTATATATAATCTTATTATATATCTTCTTATATATTATATATATATTATGTAATATATATATTATTATATATATAATCTTATATATATAATCTTACAGGAGATAACATAAATATCTATATAAACATATATCTATACATATAACATAACATATATATATGTTTACATATACATATATATACATATATATATGGCTCATTTGGTGATCACAAATTCTTTTAGTTTCTGTTTGTCCTGAAGATTTTTATCTCTCCTCTGTTTGAATAACATCCTAGCTGGAGACAATATTCTTGGCAGCATATTTTTTCATTTTGCACCCTGAAGATATCATGCCAGTCCTTTCTGACTTGCCAGGTCTCTGTAGATAGGTCTACTGTCAGTCTAATGTTTCTACCCTTGTAGGTTATGGACCTCTCATCCTGAGCTGCTTTCAGGATTTTCTCTTTGTCTCTGAGATTTGCAAGTTTCATTATTTATATTTGGGTGTTGACTTATTTTTATTGATTTTGAAGGAGTTTCTCTGTGCCTCCTGGACTTGGATACTTGTTTCCTTCTCCCAGATTAGGGAAGCTCTCTACTATAATTTGCTCCAATACACCTTCTTCCCCTCTCTCCCTTTCCTCTTCTTCTGGGATCCCAATCATTCTAATATTGTTTCACTTTATGGTATCACTTATCTCTGATATTCTCCCCTTGTGATTCAGTGCTTGATTATCTTTTTCTCACCTTCTTTATTCTCCATCATTTTGTCTTCTATATCACTAACTCTCTCTTCTGTATCTTTTATCCTAGCAGGTAGAGCCTCCATTTTTTATTGCATCTCATTAATAGTTTTTTTTTATTTTGACTTGATTAAATTTTAGTTCTTTTATTTCCCCAGAAAAGGGTTTTCTAGGTTTTTTTCAAGACCAGCTGGTTTGTTTACAATCGTTATTCTGAACTCCAGTTCCTACATCTTACTTATGTCCATACTGATTAGTTCCCTAGCAGTCAGTACTGCCTCTTGTTCTCTTTTTTGAGGTCAGATTTTTCCATCTTGTCATTCTGTGCAGAGAAGAATAGATGAACGAGAGAACAAAATACTAAAATGGCAACAATGACCCCAGGGAAATGTACACTAAACAAACCAGGAGAATCCCAAACCTGGAAAAAAAATTAAAAAGAGTCTTTTTTTTTTAAAAGAGCAAGAGCATATAATCAGACAAGTGAACAGAATAGAGCAATACACTGGATCATGAGTGTATTTTGGTCTGTTTGTTAGAAAACTAGATCCCGAAATTGTAAAGAAAGAAAAGCTCATATATGTACAAAAATAAAATTGAATACAATGAAAGGATAGAATGTAATTGTAAAAATCAAATTTAATATTAAAATATAAAAAGAGAGTGAGAGAAAAGGCGATATAAACAAATAGGTGAACAGAATAGAGCATTACACTATATCCTGAGTGTATTTTGGTCAGTGTCTTAGAAGAAGCCACATCTCAAATTTGTTAAGAAAAAAAAAAACATATATACCAAAATAAAACTAAATACATTGAAGAGATACCATATGGGGCACTTGGGTGGCTCAGTAGATTAAGTCTCTGCCTTCAACTGAGGTCATGATCTCAGGGTTTTAGGATTGAGCCTTGCTTTGGGCTCTCTGCTCAGTGGGGAAACTACTTCCCCCTCTATCTTTGCCTGCCTCTCTGCCTACTTGTGATCTCTCTCTTTCTGTCAAATAAATAAATAAAATCTTCTTTTAAAAAAGGATACAGTGTACCTGTAAAGATGAAAACTTTAAATAACATTAACAAAAAAATAGAGAGAGAATATGATCAGATGGGTGAAGAGAACAAAGCTATACACTAGATTCTGGGTGTATTTTGGTTAGTTAGAAGAAACCCCATTCCAAAACTGTAAAGAAAGAAAAACTTATATATATACAAAAATAAAATTAAATACAATGAAAGGATAGAGTATAATTGTAAAAATAAAAATTAGGAAAGATTTTTTAAAAGAGTTGATAAAATAGGAAACTGGTTGAAAATGGAAAGAGAAAAAAATTAAAATGGAAAGACTAAAGAATCATCACGGGGGATGAACTTTATTTACTGTTTGTCCCTAGTCCTGGAGTTTTCAGTGAACAGTAAACTTGGTGTTGGGTGGATGTTCTTGCTGATCTTCTGGGGGAGGAGTCTGTTGCTTTGATTCTCAAGTGTATTTGCCCCAAGCAGAATTGCACCACTCTTGGGCATCTAGGTGGCTCAGTCATTAAGCATCTGCCTTTGACTCGGGTCTTGATCCCAGAACCCCAGGATCAAGTCCCGCATCGGGCTCCCTCCTCAGCAGGGAGCCTGCTTCTCCCTCTCTCTCTCTCCCTGCTTGTGTTCCCTCTCTCACTGTCTCTCTGTCAAATATAAATTGAAAATCTTAAAAAAAAAAAAAAAGATAAAGAATTGCACTGCTCTTGCAATAGGGCCAGGCTAACTCGGAGGCTCCAGATTGCTCTTTGTAGCTTCTGTTCCCTGAAGGCTTTATGCATAGAAGCTTTAGAGGAAGAATGGCAGCGGTGGCCTCCCAACTGCAGCCCCAGAGCAGAGAGCTCAGGGCCCCACTCCTCAGTGCACCCTCAGGGAAAAGCAATCATTCACTCCTGTGTCCTCCTTACTCCATGCTAACCCAGCCTGTGACTGAGCATTTCTATCTCAGGCATGTGACCCTGTTTCAAATCTCCAAACCCTGTAGGAAGCTCTGGTGTGCTCCAGCGCAGCTCCTCCTAGGGGAGGAAGGGAGGTCTCCCCAGTTCTGCCATTTGTTGGGCCCCAGCTCAGAGAACAGTCACCCTACTATGCCACAATTCATGGTTTATGCCAACCACAAGCTGAGCTCCTGGGCTTCCTGATTGCAGCCAGCTTCTCCACTCCCATGCCTGGGAACTGTCATACTCAGCTACCCCGGTCTTCCTGTGACCCCAAGGATCCTGAGACCACACTGTCCCACCTAGGATTCTGCCCCCATTTTACCCCCTGAGCACCTTTCAGGCAGGGACTTCCTTCACTGGAGCAGTCTTCTACATTCTGATTTGCACTTTGCTGCTATATCACTTTCCAGCTTACAGAGGCTCACTTCCCCCTGTGGTTTATCTTCCCACATGTTTCCTCAGATTCACTTCTCCACACCTTTTAACTTGCAGAAAGTGGTCACGTCTCTATCTGTAGAGTTGCAAATATTCTTTTCTTATATCTCCAGTTGAGTTCCCAGCTATTCAGAATGATCTGATAGCTATCTAGCTGAATTCCTGGGACCAGACAAGTAAGGTCCCCTATTCCTCTGCCATCTTGGACTCTCCAGCCTTGTTTTTAAATGTATACTAGCAGAAGAAACAGCTGAACAAAGTTACCACTGAAGAGTATGAACAGCACCATGGATCAGAAGGGGAAGAGCAACAATCTAATGATTCACTATATAAATCATTTATAATTATTTGATAATTTTTCTTTTTGTGATAAAAAAATGCCAACACAAATTTACCACTTTTAAGCATTTTAAATATACAATTCAGTAGCATTAGGTATATTCACGTTGTTGTGCAACCATCACCACTTCTGGTCTGCAGAACACTACCATCCTATGCTGAAACTCAGTACCCATTAGTTACTTCCTCCTATTTTCCCCCTCCCCAAGCTCCTGCTACTCACTATTCTATTTTCTGTCTCTATCAACTTCACTACTCTAGGTACCTTGCATAAATGGAATCACACTGTATTTGTTCTCTTTTGTCTGGCTTATTTCACTTGGCAATGTTTTCAAGGATCATGTATGTTAGAGCATGTATCAGAACTTCATTGCTTTGGGGCGCCTGGGTGGCTCAGTGGGTTAAGGCCTCTGCCTTCGGCTCGGGTCACGATCTCAGGGTCCTGGGATCGAGCCCTGCATCGGGCCTCTCTGCTCGGCAGAGAGCCTGCTTCCCTTCCTCTCTCTGCCTGCCTCTTCGCCTACTTGTGATCTCTCTCTGTCAAATAAATTAAAAAAAAAAAAAAAAAGAATTTCATTGCTTTTTCTGTCTGAATAAACTTCCATTGTATGTCCACACCATGTTTTGTTTATGCATTCATCTGTTCATAGACTCTGAGTCATTTCTCCTTCTTTACAACTGTGAATAATGTTGCTATGATTATCAATAAAGCTTTTGTCCCTTTTTTTAATTCTTAAGAGTTATTAATAGTGAATTATATGAACATTTTAGTATAAGAGTAACTGTTTAAAATGGCATGTGAATAGGGAAATCTCCAGGGTTGGGTCAACTCCTCTGATTCAGAGTCAATAATAAGCAGCACACAGTTGCTAACTACTGCTGATGTACGTGAGAGCGACACATGACATCAGGCACAGTGTCCAAACACAGTATTGGCAATCATATTGGAAGGGCTGGGGGATGCAAGAAAAATGAATGAGGACTCTAAAATACTAGAATGGCCTGATAAAAGTATATGGCATGTTAGGGGTTGTAAAGCCAAACAGACAGTTCTATACAATGGTATCATGATAATATAAAGGTATAAAATATAAAGGAAAACCCACCGGTGCATGCAGGTGGAAGACTGAGGAACAAGCCTAGTGTCATAGAGGAAAGACAAATATGCCTACATTTGAAATGAAACCTAAAGAAAGAGTATCAAAGACAGAAGAAAGAATAGAGATTGGCCTCCTATCCTCAAAGAACCCCTACTCACCCTGTGGTGAGGCAGAAAATTTATAATCATACATAAATGTAGGGAGTCTTATATTGTAGGGCTTTAATAACTTAACTATACATTCAACATGGTCTCAATCATTATCCCAGCAAGTATTTTTGAGTTTTGGACAAACTGACTCTAAAATTTATATGGAAAGAGAATGGTAATAGACAAGCCAAAATATTTTTGAAAAAGGAGAGTCACTTCTAATATCATTTATTTATATCAAACATTAATTGATCCACATATCTATCTATCTATATATATATATATATATTCATCTAAATATGCATATGTATGGATGCTCCAACATGAATCCAATGCCATATGCCTGATTCTAGCCTTCTCCTCTTGCTTCTCTATAACTCACCTATCCCCAGTGACAGACCCAGTTCCCACTACTTGTTATACTTTATTCATTCCTCTGTACTACACATGTACAGAATTTCAGAAATGTTAACTCATACCTCCAGTTGGAAACATTATTAACAATACAACTATGATTGTGATTGTGCATGGTTTCCTTGGTTAACATAGACTTACACATTCCAGTCAAAACATTATTTTTCAGTTATGTAGATCACATCTCTTTTTCCCCAACCTCTTTGATGAGGTCATGACATACATGTATTGGGAAGGTAATCTCATATGCACAGTCTTTTGACCCCTGCTTAGCCACATGAGAGTGGAAAATATTTTGACAATCATGGTGTGACAGGAAAGGGGCTGAGAGGAGACAATATAGGAACTGAGATGTGGATTAGGAAGCTCCATGTAAAGCTGTAATAAGCTTGGTAAACTCAGTCTCTGTGGGGCAGGGAAGGGAAGGGAAAACAGAAATGTAGCTGAGGGAGAACTGAAATCAAATGCCCTGTGTCAGGATTGAACATCAGGACTGCGGGGAGAAGTGCCAGGGGCTGCCACTTTTGTACCCTCCCTGCACTCCTGCCTCAGCCCAGGGACACAGCAAGGTCAGCTTGCCCTTGTCAGTTCCGGTCCCAGAACTCAGCCCATTACACTCCCACATTTGGGGCTGGCGTGATAATGGGAGTCATGCCAGATAAGAAAATGCCTCTTTCCAAGACCCTCCCTCCTCACCCTGAGAAAGTCTACCAATTAGAGACATGTCTGGATTAACACACATCTGACTCTGAGGCTGGGAAGGAGGCAAGGTTGTGGAGTGAGTTCATTCTCACAACTGCCAGTCAGGAAGATCTACAGGGAAGTAGTATCCCTGTAGGACCTGGGGGCAGGAATCTCAAGTAAAGGTAGGAATCTGAGACAGGATGTGGGGTCACTCACAAAAGAAATAGATAGTGCCTTAAGCATTGAAAAAATCATGAATGCACAGGACAACATATGGGAAGATGACTCAGCACCTAGAAACAAAATGTTGGTCAACCACAGAATGAATTACAGTTTTCTTGATATCCCACTCAAAAAGCTGAGTGTTCTGGAAAAAATAATCACACATATTTTGTATATCTATACCTGTTAAATTTATATTGTAAAATGTATTATAACTACAGAAGAGTGTATAAACATATATATCCAGTTAAAAATAATAATGAGGGCACCTGGGTGGCTCAGTGGGTTAAGTCTCTGACTTCGGCTCAGGTCATGATCTCAAGGTCCCAGGATCGAGCCCCACATTGGGCTTTCTGCTCAGCAGGGAGCCTGCTTTCCCCCTCTCTCTCTCTGCCTGCCTCTCTGCCTACTTCTGATCTCTCTCTGTCAAATAAATTTAAAAAAAAAATAATGAGATCTCCCATGTAGGAAATCATCTGATTATAAATTGGAACACTGTCAGTGTCTTAAAACTCCCTTGAGAATTTTGTAGAATTCCTTTGTATATCACAAACCACTTGGCGATGAAATGGATCATTTCAGTTTGAATTAGTGTTTTCAGATTACTCAGGTCCATGATGATGAGTCCATGATTGTCCTCAGGACACAGCTACCCCTTGAGGAGTTGACAGTAGCATTTCATGACATCTCGAGAGGCCTCCATGAATTTGTCATTCTGGAGGGTGAAGATGAATGGGTTCAGAAAAGGGGTCACCACTAAAACCATCAGTGATGCTACCCTGTTGTACTCAGCTGCCAGTGTTTGCTTGGGTTTCACATAGAGGAATAAGCAGGTGCCATAGCCAATCACAACACAAGTAAAGTGAGATGCGCATGTAGAGAAGGATTTCTTCCAACCAGAGGCTGAAGGGACGCTGAGGATGGTGGAGATGATGTAAGTGTAGGAAATGATTGTAGGGATCAAAGAACCAAAAAGAACAAAAATAGCCATTAAGAATAGGATAAACTCTATGAAAAGTGTATTATTGCAGGATAGCTTGAGCAATTGCCCTCAGTCACAGAAGAAATTGTTCACCACATGTGATTTGCAGAAGGTAAGCTGAAATGTGGCATACACTGGCCAGATTTGAAAAAGGAACCCAAACACCCATGACACAATGACCACCCAGATGCAGGTTCGGTTGTTCATAATGATGTTGTACCTCAAAGAGTTACAGACAGCCACATAACGGTCCACAGCCATCGCTCCCAGCAATGTAAACTCTGAGGTCCCCAGAGAAAGGTACAGGAAAAGCTGAGTAACACCATGCAGCCAGAGATATTGTCTGCAATCCAGGGAGCAGCAACCCCCAAAGCATCACAGGCACAATAATAGTAGTAACCAAGATCTCCAAGGCAGAGAGATGACCAAGGAAGAAATACATGGAGGACTGCAGACGTTTATCAACACACACCATCACAATAATGACTGTGTTTCCTATTAATGTCGCTAAGTAGAAGAAGAAGAAGGTAGCAAAGAGAAGATGGTGTTGTTCTTTGGAGCCAGGGAAGGCAAGGAGATAAAATTCAGTGGCACTAGAGTGATTCACCAACATTTAGTTCTGAGCTGTGGTTCCTTGTGAAATCTAGAGAGCAAAGGAGAGAAAACAGGCTTTTGATTTCAAAAATATTAAGGACAATTCCAACTTGAGCAAGTATATCCTATTCCTAGAATCCACAACACAATGGTATTATTTTTTATACAAGATCGGTGCTTCAGCGGATGAATGGATAAAGATGTGGTTCATATATACAATGGAATGTTACTCAGCCATCAGAAAGAGGAATACCTACCATTTACATGAACATGGATGGAAATGGAGGGTATTATGCTAAGTGAAATAAATCAATCAAAGAAACACAATAATCATATTGTTTCACTCATGTGTGGATTTTAAGGAATAGTGCAGGGGGCCACAGGGGTCTGAATGGGAAGTGAATGAGAAGAAATCCGAGAGGGAGATAAACCATATGAGACTATTGATTCTGGGGAACAAACTGAGGATTGCAGAAAGAGAGGCGGGTGGGCGGATGGAGTAACTGGCTGGGCATTAAGGAGGTCATGTGATGTGATAAGCACTGGGTATTATACAACTGATGAATCATTGTACATTATATCTAAAAACCAATGAGGTACTATACTTAGCTAATTGAATCTAAATTTATAAAGATGATCGGTGCTAAATGTTTTATGAAAGACATGTATAATGTATGAGTGTAAATATATATGCCAAAGTAGATCAGCAATACCTACCAACACCACACCCTAGGAATGAAAACTCATGCTCCTCTGTCTCTACCCCTGTCTCTCAATTCACCAGACATCCTGCCTCCAACTATGCTCTGACCTACCACCTTATGTCCCTGGCCACAATGTGTTCATTTATACCACCAACTCTTCCATCTTGAATGCCCTAAAGTGTCTTCTCTGCCTCTTATATCCATGTCTGGAAAAAATCCTACTACATTTTAATATTACAAATGTAGCTAATCCCAATCTTGGCTAATCACAGCCAGACAGGTTAACTCCTCCATATTCTCTAAACATAGGCTCCATTTGCATATATTCAGACTAAGCTTCTCCCTTAATTATATTGTCAACTTTGTGGTATTGTTAGCAAGTGGGAACTCTCTAGGACATTGTCATAAGAAAGAGCTATTTTGAGACAGAATACTGAGTCTTTCCCTGACTTCTGGAGAGCTGACTGGAGGGGATTATCCACTTCTTCCTCCTTATCCTCATGATAAAAGCCTTCCTCCGTTTCTCATTTCAGTGAATGTATATCCTCCAAGCGGGAAAAGCCTCCCCAGCTCTCCATTAGTAACCTCTAACTCATATCTTGATTTGCCTGATCAGTAATTGACATGAGGGAGGATAGGGTCCCAAAGGAACTCCTATCTGTACTCCAGTATCCACCCTAGGACCAGAAGACAAGAAAACACCTGTGATAGAGAGGCAAAATCCTCCATATTCCCCAGGTCTCAAATCTCTGCTTCCAGCAAGGACACAAGACCTCCAAATGGGCAGCCTATCCCTCTAACCAAACTGCCATGGGGTCAGTCCCATTGAGCAACTTGGAAAATTCCAAAGAGCACATCTACTTATCTAGGACCTTCTATTTTCTTCAGAGCCCTAGGGTATGCAAAAATGATAGAAGACACCAATATAGATCATACACAGTTCCTAAGGAGAACTGGGCCCCTTTCCTCACCACATGCAGATTTTTGCTCAAAGATATCCTCTCCACAGACCCTTTCCCCCTCATCCTCTCCAAACAATACATGCACAATTTCACTCTCTAACCTCTTTAGGCTGTATTTTTCTTTCTGTTGGCTTGCATCAATACCTCAAATCATAGTATGCATTTGTTTCTTACTTTATCATCAAAACCCCACATTAGAATGAAGTACCTTGAAGCAACTTCTTTGCATTTCTTGTATTACCACCTGTGACAAGAACAGACTCTGATAAAGTACATATTCTGTAAATATTTTTGAATAAATATATCAATTAATAGATCAAAGAAGAAACAAAGGGTATCCAACCTGACTACATTTCCCTCCATTCACTCTTCTCCAAAGCACCGCCCAGTCAGTCTGCATTCTGTCTTCCAGGAGATCCCCAACAAGATGTCGAGCAGATATAAGGAAGACAGAATGAAAAATGAAAGAACACAAACTTGGGTGATGCAACAGAATATGCCCATTGCCAGTACGAGGTACCATCAACCTGCCCTTTGCTACAGAGCGATGATCTCATGGAGAGTCATCTATTCTGTAGCTCCCTTACTCCACTCTTCAGACTCTAGGTGTCCTTGTTCTATATGGCAACAAAGCCTAGACCTTCTCATGATAATGCTCTTCTACTCTGTCCTTCACTGAAGGGAATACCTGGAAGACACTCACCTCCAGGGATGGGGACTGGACTGGAAAGTTCTACTGCTCTTCAGGAATCAACCCAGGCTACCCATGGCTAGTAAAGAGCCATGCTTAGGAGGCAGGCACAGCTCCTGCTGTTCCCACTTGTGGCAAAGAACACCGTCCACACAGAGGAGCTTAGGAAAAGTCCAGAAGTAGTGCTGAGAGGAATCCACCTATCTTCCCCTCCCTCATTCTCTCTGCCTCTTTCTTTCTCTACCTTTTCTGTCCCCAAGGATAATTATACACTAAGGAATCATTTGCACAGGCTCAGAGACACACTAGGGATGTAGTCAAGGAAAAGCTGAAGAACTTTCTCTTTCCTCTGAGGATAATGAAGTCTTACTTTTAAAAAAAAAAAAAGATTTTATTTATTTATCTGAGAGAGAGAGCACAAGCAGGGAGGAGGAGTAGAGGGAATGGGAGAAACAGGCTCCCCACTGAGCAGGGAGCCCGATGTGGGACTCTATCCCAGGACCCTGGGATCATGACATGAGCCAAAGGCAGCCACTTAAGTGACTGAGACACCCAGGTGCCCAGATAATCAAGTTTTACCTCCTGGAAAAGTTCTGTGCATTGAGCAAACTTAAAAACTACCAATCAGAAATTTCTCAATGTCCAGGCTGCCTTCCTTCCAGACCCTTACTCATCACAACAACCAAGCTGTGACTGGTCAGCCCCCTGATCTGCTCTGTGCTTCTCCCTGACTCCATTTTTCCCTACAGAGCCTAAGCTACCCCCAAGCTGATGAGTCCCCTAATCCCTACAAAAGACACACATCAAAACCTAGAAGCCACTTAATCTTCTTCTTCATCATCTCCAAGTTTTCATGAAACACACATTTCCCAGAGGATCCCAGAGGTGCACTCTCCACCACATACCCTTCATCCAGTTATGAGAGTCTGGTAAGAGGGAGAGAGGACCTGCCACCTACTCCAAATTTACATTCTGTTAAGTGTACAGCCCATTCCAGGCCCTCCAACATTTATCCAACTGTGGTTGTTCAGCCATACATTTCCCTTCTCAATCTTCAGATGCTCTTGAATTGAGGGGTGAAAGTGAAGATATTCAGAATCAACAACAACAAAATACTAAGTAAGGATGGCTTGGATTTGGGGTAAAATAGCAAAATCACATTTAAAATATTCCTTCTTAAACTTTGTAAAACAAATTTCGTTTTTCATAAAATTAGTCAGGTCATAATTTTAAGTTCCAATGGAAGGATATAAGGTAAAGTGCAAATATCCCTCTCCCCATCTGCTTGATTCTCTTGAGAATCCATCTGCTAGAGATAAATATTATAAATTATTTTTACACATTTCTACTGTATTCACAGAGACATATTCTGTGTGTTTATAAGAACATTTTTATGTACCATTTTAAAGTAAATGATATTTTAATAAATATACTGTCTGTGCTGGAGGGGAAGGGGCTGAGAGGGATCAGGTGGCTGGGTGATGGACATTGGGGAGTGCTGTGAATTGTGTAAGACTGACAAATTACAGATCTGTACCCCCGAAACAAATCAAATAATACATTATATGTCAAAACAAAATAAAAGTTAAAAATAAATAAATACACCATCTGGCTACTTCTTTATATATAGATATATATATGTATATATATGTGTGTGTGTGTGTGTGTGTGTGTGCATGTATGCTTGTGTTGTATTAAACTTTTCCTAACAATGAATCTTGGAACACAGAAAAAAATTAAATTTAATTTAAAAAAAATAAAAATAAAAAATAAATAAATTTTCCTTATTAACAATGATATGTGAATCACGTTTTAAGTGATAGCTTAACAAATATTCAGTTAAGAAAACACTGATGGTTACTTAATATGCTAATGAACATTTCATTTTCTATAATTTTTCATGTCTGTATTGCTGTTGCAATAAATATTCTCATGTCTGAAAAGTCATACAAGTAAACCTTTTTTTAAAGATTCATTTCTCTATTCTAGAGAGAGAGAGAGCATGAGCAGGAGGGGCAGAGGGAGAGAGAGAGAGAGAGAATGTGAAGCAGACTCCACAGAGAGAGCAGAGCCTGAAGCAGGGCTCAATCTCTAAACCCAGAGATCACAATCTGAGCCAAAACTAAGAGTCAGACACTTATCTGCCCAGGCGCTTCTATAACTTTGTAATTATATTAAATTAATAGCTCTTACCAAGTTACCATCAAAAAGTTATATTAATTTATAATCTCTTTTTAATTTTTTTATTTAAATCCCAATGAGTTAACATGCAGTGTAATATTAGTTCCATGTGTACAATACAGTAACTCCACACTTCTATACCTCACGTAGTTCTCAACAGGACAAGGGCACTCCTTAATCCCCATCACCTAGTTCACCCATCCTTCCCAACACCTCACCTCTGGAAACCGTCAGTTTTTCTCTGCAGTTGAGTGTGATTCTTGGTTTGCCTCTCTCTCTCCTTTTTCCCCCTTTGCTCATTTGTTTTGTTCCTTAATTGAGATTGCATTGGGCCTATGCCCAGATCCTCTGGTCAGAGTATTTCTATTTTAGTGTTGTTACCCCATGCAGATGCTAGAATGCCACTAACAAAACAGGAGCCACCAATCATAGTGTGAGGTAGAGACCCATCCCTCAGGGCCTCACCCCCACGGGAACTGTGCGGACAGCTGCCCATGACACCTCTGTCCCACTATGTGCCTGTCAGCCTCTGAGTGGCCATGTGGGGTCATGTGATGACTGCTGGGGAACAGTGAAGGAGGGCTGCTGCCAAATGAGGAAATCTGAAGAGGGTGGAGGGTACACTCTGTGTCAGAGCCTTCATTGAACAATCAACTTTCTTAATTCCAGGCATGGTTCCATTTCTCTAGATATCTTTCCAGTGTGATCAACTAAACATTGGCAGAGTAAAAATGGAGAAGGAGAAAGGAATATAAAGTAATAAAACTCCTTTGGAAAAAGTTTCATTTCTTATAAACTTAAATATACTTCTCCCTATGTTCTAGCAATTCTCTTTGTAGGTAGTTGCTGCAAATAAATCAAAACGTATGTCTTCTCCAATACTTCTGTTACAGTGTTCATAGTGCCTTTAATCATTACAACTAATTGTGTGACAGAAAACAAATATCCATCAACAAGAGAATGTTATAGTCATACAAGGAAATACTACTCAGCAATGAAAAGTAACAAAATGCTGATAGAACACAATGTGGATGAATTCATGTACATTATAATAAATGAAAAAATGAATATAACAAATGAAAATAAATTAGATATGAAAAAATTAGATATGGTGAAATGCCATACATTCTAGAGATAGATAAAAGTAATCTGTAGTTAAGGAAACTATGTGCCTCAGTGATTGCCTCAGTGCTGAAGAGAAAGATTAAGAGGGAATACTGAGGTATGTGGGCTGTTCTTTTTAAGTTATTGGGTTATATTGATTAGCTTTTTAATTCAGGATTTTGCTTCTCTGTTAACGAGAGATATTGGCCTATAATTTTCTTTTAGGTAAGGTCCATGTCAGGTTTTGGCATCAAAGTAATTTTCGTTATCATAAAATGAGTTGGAAAATAAGCCCTGCTTTCCTATTTTATGGGGAAAAGTTTGTATTATTTCCTCCTAAATTGTTTGGAAAAATCCATCAGTGAGGAAATCTAGGCCAGGAGTTTTCTTTGTGAGGAAGTACTTATTTATAGATAAAATCCCTTTAGGAGCTATAGGACTATTCAAAACTTCTGCTTCAGTTTGTGTTTTCCAGGTGATTTGCTTAATTCATTTAAGTTGTCAAGTTTATCAAAATAAAGTTGTTCATGATATCCATTTTTATACAATTACAGTTTATAGCACTATTGTGACATCTCTTCTTTCCATTTCTGATATTAGTGATTTGTGTTTCTATTTTTTACTTGCTCATTCTTGTGAGGGGTTTATCGATCATATTATTATTTTCCAAGACATTGCATTTGGCTTTATTGATACTTCACTATTGCTATCTGGTTTATATTCCATCTTCTCAAGTCATTCTTCCTCCATGTCTCTTCACACAGTGTTCTCCTTATAAGGACACCAGTCAATAGGATTAGGGACCACACTACTCCAGTATGACCTCATCTTGACTAAGTACAACTGCAACCCCATTTCCACTCAAGTTCACATTCTGATATACTGGGAGGTTAGAATTTCAACATATGAATTCTGGTGGACATAATTCAATCCGTAATAGATGTCTTGGTTGCTTCTAATTTTTGGCAATTATGAATAAAGCTACAAAGAGCATTCATGTGCAAGGTTGTGCAGACATGTTATCAACTCATTTGTGTATATATTAAGGGATATAATTGCTGGGTTGTATTGTAAGGGTATACTTAGCTTTGTAAGAAATTGCCAAAGTGTCTTTCAAAGTGGCTGTACCATTTTGCATTCCCACCAGCAATAATGAGAATTCCTGTTGCTCCACATTCTCACCATTTGGTGTTTTGGATTTTACCCATTCTACTAGGTATGGGGTGGTTCTTCATTATTGTATTAATTTGTAATTTCCTAATAACATAGAATGTTGACCATCTTTTTATATGCTTATTTATCATATGCATATGTCCTTTAGTGAGGTGTCTGTTCAGATCTTTTGCTCATTTTTAATTGAGTTATTTGTTCTTATTGTTGAGTTTTAAAAGCTCTTTGTATATTTTGCGTACATGTCCAATATTTCACATGTCATTTACCAAGTACTTTCTCCCAAACTGTGGCTTGTCTTTTCTTTCTCATAACTGTCCTTCCCAGAGCAGAAGTTCAACTTTTCAATTTTTTCTTTCATGGATCATCCTTTTGGTGTTGTATCTAAAAACTATTCATCAAATCCAAGGTCACCTACTTTTCTCCTGTTAGGTTCTGATGTTTTGCACTTTTGCATTTTACAATTAGAGTTTATTTTTATGAAAGGTGTACGATCTGCATCCAGATTATTTTTCCCGTGGATCCAATTGTTCCAGCATCTTTTGTTGAAGAAACTATCCTTTCTCCACTGAATTTCCTTTGTTCTTGGTTAAAGATCAGTTGATGATGTTTGTACGGGTCTATTTCTGGGCTTTCTATTCTATTCCATGAATATATTTTTCTATTATTTCACCAATAAAACAATGTCTTAATAACTACAATTATATTATAATAAATTTTGAAGTTGAGTAGAGTTAGTAGCTTCAATTCTGTTCTTCTTCAGGATTGTGTTGGCTATTCTGGGCCTTTCACCTTTCCAAATAATAGTATCACTGTGTCATTATCTACAAAATAACTTACTCGGATTTTGGTTGAGATTGCATTGAATCTATAAGTCAGGTTGAGAAGAATTGACATCTTAATAATACTGTTTTTCTGTGTGGGAATATGGGGTATTTATCCATTTATTTATATCTTATTTAATTTTTCATCAGAGTTTTTAAGTTTTTGTAGTTTTTCTCAGATAGATCATGCACAAATTTTGTTAGCTTTACACCTAAATATTTTTTGGTGCTCAAGTAAATGGTGTTGTGTTTTAAATTCCAAATCCCAGTTTTTCATTGTAGATATATATTAAAGCAAGTACATAGGAAAGTGATTGACTTGTATACTAACTTTATATCCTATGACCTTGCTATAATCACTTCTCAATAACATTATACCACATGGTATAATGTGCAAGTATCTCATAACAGAATATCCCCAGCTCCTCTCTCACATCCCTTAAACATAGCTGTCATTCATTTCACTTATTCATAAGCTAGAATCATCCAATATATTGCTGATCTGTCATTCTGACAAACTATTATCTGTGAGATCAGGTAAGAATAAGAAAAATTAAATATTTTATTTTACCTAAATTTATTCCTTCTCTAAGGTTCTTCCTTTCTTTCTGTAGATTCAATTTCTGAACAATATTATTTTCCTTCTCTGTAAACAACTTTATTTAGTTTTTTTTTTATTTATTTTTTTGACAGAGATCACAAGTAAGCAGAGAGGCAGGCAGAGAAGCAGGCTCCCTGCTGAGCAGAGAGCCCAATTCGAGGCTCTAACCCAGGACCCTGGAATCATGACCTGAGCAGAGGTTTACATGATCTGTAAACAACTTTATTTAGTTTTTTTTTTAATTTATTTATTTGACAGAGATCACAAGTAGGCAGAGAGGCAGAGGCTTTAACCCACTGAGCCACCCAGGCGCCCCTGTAAACAACTTCTTTTAACAAAATGTGACTGGTGACATTACTGGTCACAAACGAAATGTTATTTGTCTGAGAAAGTATTTCTTCACTTTTTAAGAATAAGTTCCCAAGATACAGAATTCTAGAGTGGTGGATTTCTTGCTTCAACACATTAAGCACTTTACTCTGCTCTCCTTTTGGCTTGCATGTTTTCTGAAGAGGACTCTAATGTAATTCCCATTCTTATTCCTCTGTAGATTAAGTGTTTTCCCCCTTCTGGCTTCTTTCAATATTTTGTCTTTGTCTTTGATTTTCTGCACTTTGAATATGATAGGCCTACATGTAAATTGTTTGCTATTTATCCTGTTCACATTCTCTGAGCTTCCTGGATCTGTGGTTTGATATCTGTCATTAATTTTAGGAATTTCTCAGTTATTATTACTTCTAATAATTTATCTGTTACTTCTCATATATTCCCATGACACATAAGATTTGTAATTGTTTTTATAATTGTTCCAAATTCTCAGATACTCTGTTTTATGTTTTTCATTCATTTTTCACTTTGCATTTCAGTTCTGGAAGTTTCTAATGGCATATCATTAAGCTCACTGATTCTTTCCTCAACTATGTGCACTCTTCTGCTAAGCTCATTAAAGCCATTCTTTATTTTTATTTAGATTGGGCTTTTTTTACCACTTCATTTTTATCCTTCCTTAGTTTCCATTGCTCTGCTGATGTTATCCATTGGCTCTTGCATTTTGTCTACTCTTCTACTAGAGCCCTTAGCATGTTAAACATACTGTTATGTTAAAATCCTAGTCTGATCATTTCAACATTTCTGCCACATCTGAGTCTGATCCTCATGTTTTCCCTGTCTCTTCATACTTTATTTTGTTTGTTTGTTTTTTAGTATGCCTTGTAATATTTCACTGGAAGCTGGACATTGCATAATGGGTAAAAAGATCTGAGGTAAACAGGTCTTCTATGTGAGGTTTTATGTTTATCTGGCGTGGAGTTGTGCTGTGTTTACTGCTTAATGTAGACATAGGTGTAAGAGGCTAAAATAAATCTCTTGTTCTTATTTTTGTCTCACCTGTTCTTTTTGTGTTTCCCTAGAATCTCCTTCTTAAATAAGGTCTTAGACTCAAAGTTATTTCTGTTGTAATCCCCTGCTACCATACAGCAGCTCTGCTGATGTGTTGGTAAGGAGTGGAGGGAGTGAAGTATTCAACATTCTACAGTCCTATGATTAGGTCTCAGCCTTGTAGTGAACCTGTGTCTCTGGGTTGTGACTTTCAGCTTCTCTATAACTTTGGTGAAACAGAAGGACAGAGAGACTGGAGTTGGCTATTTCCCAAATTGGGAAATTGAGCTATAACCCAAATTGGTTAGGCTCTGGTAAAAATCCAAGGTATTTAGGCTTTGATAAAATAGTGTCCCTTAAAGCCAGGCATATTTCAGAATGCTTTCAAATTCCTTGGTGTATTTCAGAATGGTTACTTTCACCCTTCACCTAATTTGATAGGACTCTGAATTCTCAGATCTTCACTCTGAGATCCTGACAAGGATACTGGACATACAATTCACAAATGCATGGGGGCCCTCCTGAGACTGGGACTCTCTGGAAGTTTTAGCCCCCACCTTTGTCTTTACAGAGCCTCCAACAATTTGTCAAGTACTTTCTAACCTCAAACTAGCTCCAGCAATGGGCTTTTGCGTCAGATTTTCTCATCCAGTACACTGTGATTCATTGTATTTGCCTATCTTTCCAATTTGAAGAACATTGGTTTGCCCAGTGACCTTAATTCTCTGATGTATTTAAGAAAGTATGCTGATTTTCAGTTTCTTTGTGTTTTATTCCTGTTGTGAGGACAACAGTGACAACTTCCAAGCTCCTTAAATGGAAATCAGAAATCCTTCTAACTGTTTGATTTTAATATAAAGTACAGATATAGAAACACTACACAAAGCAAATGTATATCTAATTTATCATGAGGTAAGTACCCTTATAGCTATCAGCCAGATCAAAGAAAAAGAAAGAACATTCATAGAGACCTCAGAATCTCCTGCACTACCCCAGTACAATTATAATCCTTATTTCCCTAAAAGTAACTATCTTTGCAATAATCACTTCACTGTGTTTCTTTTATTACCCAAATTTACATCACTACATACTACAGTTTAGTTAGTTTTGACCATTTTTTTAAAAATTTCATGTATCCTTTTAGTCCTTTTAATCTAGATCTTTTCAGCATCCCTTTCTTTTCCTTATAATCTATCTGTTGAAATCACTAGATGTTTTGACAGTAGTTGCTTATAATCTGGATTTTGGTGATGGTATCCTTATGGTACAGTAAGTAAAGTTCTCTATATATTTTCCTGTAAATTGTCAGCTGAATTCAGAGGACTGATAAGACTAAACTCCTCTAGTTTTGAAAAATGAAGGTCTTTTACAGTATTTCATCCAAAGACACATAAGATCTATTTTTCTCTTTTCTATGATGTTAGAAACAGTTGGTGCATGATGTATAAACATCATTGGGCATTGCTAAATGGTGATGTTCTAATTCTATCATGTTTCATTAATTATCTACAACACTTTGATATTTTCATTTACTATACATTTACCCAAAATAAATACTTGAATCTTTCCTTATCAGATCTCAAAATAATAAATAGGTTTCCTGGTTGGGAGAGGGGGGTTGGGAGAGGGTGGTGGGGTTACATTATATGTTTAAATAAAAAAAAGCTTAAATAAAAAAAATTTAAAAATAAATAAATAAATGGGTTTCCTTATCTCTTTTGAACGTGAATAACTTGTAAATATCATTATGAACTCATGGTTCTAAATATGTTTGATGGGTTTCAAATGACTGCAATTATTGTATTTTCAAATTACAACTTGTCCCATATTGGCTAGTGAAAGTCCCTTCAGTTTGGACCCTGAATCCTTTTAACATGTCCCTAGTCATCTTTGATATTTGGTATGACAAAATGTTCCAAGTTCATCCTGTTTATTTCTCGCCCCATACCTGGAGTCAGCCATATATCCTGGAGGATTTGCTTCTTATGGTTTAAATGGTCATTTAGGACTGTGATGGGGGCCTAAAGGGCATGCTCATTGTTACTGGATTAGTCATTGAACTACCACTCAAAAAAAAAAAAAAAAACCATTGAGAATACACACACACACACACACACACACACACACACATCCATATGCATGTATATGCATACATACAGAGAGAGAGATTCATACCGATATGCCTAATCCAATTCAGAAATAAACAGGCTACACATGGCACACACCAATCTGACTGTAGCCCCAGCAATGGGAGGGGAAACCATCTATTCTGACTCCAAGCCCCACCCACAAACAAAAGCTCCTCGGGGAATAACACAGAGAAAGTGCCCTGCAGTTCAGTGCTATCACCTCTTGGGCAGACCTGATCTGACTCAACACAAGCCAGGGCAGCCCCAGACAAGACTAATAACAACACAGAGACCAAACCCTTCCCAAAACAGGCAGAGTCATTGAAGACAAATGGACTGAAGGCAAAAGTGGCTCAGCCAGAAGAGCAGGACACATGCCACACACATAGAAGACACCTCTGAAGTGCCAGATTCTGTTGAACAAGACACATTGCTCTGCAGGTCACTACAGGACCTCTTCTTCATAAGGCCACTACTTTCAAGAGTAGCACAAATAGCTGACTTTCCTAACATGCAGAAACAGAGAGACAAAAGGAGACAGAGGAATATGTCCCAATATATAAAGAACACAACAAAATCAAAGAGTGCTGATTGAAACAGAGATAAGTAATATACCTGATAAAGAATTTAAAACAATGGTCATAAATATACTCACTGGACTTGAGTAAAAAGAGTGGAGGACCTTAACAAAGAGATAGAAAACATAAACAAGAATCAATCAGACATGAAGAACTCAATAACTGGAATTGAAAATACACTAGAAGGAATATATAGCAGACTAGAGAAGGCAGAATAATGGATCAGTGACTTGGAGGACAGACATGGAAAACAATCAAGCTGAATGGGAGACAGAAAAATAATAATAAAAAATAAAAATAGAGGAAAATCAGCAATACGATCAAGCATAATAACATTTGCATTATACAGATCACAAAAGGAGAAGAAAGAAAAAACAGGGCAGAAAACTTATTTGAAGAAATAATAGCTGAAAACTTCCTGAATCTGGGGAAGGAAATAGAAATTCAGATCCAAGAGGCACAGAGAGTCCCCTATATAAACCAAGAAGGTCCACACCCAAATACATAGTATTTAAAATGGCATAAAGAAGGGGTGCATGGGTGGCTAAGTTTGTTAAGCATCTGACTTCAGCTCGGGTCATGATCTCAGAGTCATGGGATTGAGCCCTGTGTTGGGCTCTACATTCAGGAGGAAGTCAGCCTGAGCATATTCTCCCCACCTCTCCCTCTGCTCCTCCCCCTGCTTACTCTCTCTCTCTTTCTCAAATAAATAAATAAATAAATAAAATTAGATCAAATTAAATTAAAATGTAAAATGGCAAAAAGTAGTGATAAAGAGAGAATTTTAAAAGCAGCAAAAGAAAATAAAACAATTACATACAAGGGAAGCTCCATAAGTCTATCGACTGATTTTTCAGCGGAAACATTACAGGCTGGAAAGAAATGGCATGGTATGTTCAAAGTGCTGAAAGAAAAAAGCCTACAACCAAGAATATTGCATCCAGCAAGGCTATAATTCAGAATAAGAGGAAAGATAAAGTGTTTCTCAGATAAACAAAAGTTAAAGGAATTCATAACGACTGACTCAGACCTACAAGAAATGAAAAGGGGACTCTTTTTTTTAAGATTTTATTTATTTATTTGTTAGAGAGAGAGGGAGCACAGGCAGACAGAGAGACAGGCAGAGGCAGAGGGAGAAGCAGGCTCCCTGCCAAGCAAGGAGCCCGATGTGGGACTCGATCCCAGGATGCCGGGATCATGACCTGAGCTGAAGGCAGCCGCTTAACCAACTGAACCACCCAGGCATCCCAAAAAGGGGACTCTTAATGGAAAGGAAAGACCATAAGCAGGAGTAGGAAAAGTAGGAAACACAAAAGCAAAAAAACTACACCTATAAAAATCAATCAAGGGATTCACAAAATAAAAGGATGTAAAGTAAAATACCATATTCCTAAATATTAAGGGGATAGGGAAAAGAGTAAATAATGGGTTTAAATTTAAGCAACCATAACTTACTATATACTGTTATATGCATAGATGTTATATATAAACCAAACAGTAACCACAAATCAAAAACCAATATGATATGCAAGATATGCAAGAAATAAAGAGAAAGGACTCCAACTATCTGATTAAAGAAAGCCAGCAAACCAACAAAGAAGAAAGCAAGAGAAGAAACAGAGAATTATAAAAATAACTGAAAAATTAGTAACAAAAACAATAAGTACACCTATAAATAATTACCTTGAATATAGATAGACTAACATCTCTAATCAAAAGACACAGGGTGACAGAATGAATAAAAAAGCAAGATCCACCCATGTGCTGCCTACAAGAGGCTCATTTAAGACCTAAACACACAGACTGAAAATAAAGGGTTGGAAAAGCATTGCTCATGCAAAAGGAAGTAAAAAGAAAGCCAGGGTAATGATAAGTACATCAGACAAGATAGACTTTAAAACAAAGATGTAATAAGAAACAAAGAAGGACATTATATAATCATAAAGGGAACAATCCAACAAGAAGATATAGTTGTAAATATTTATGCATCCTACATAGGAGCATCCAAATTCATAAAGCAGCTATTAACAAACATACATATTGACATAATCAATACTAATACTATAATAGTAGAGACTTTAACACCCCACTTACATCAAAGGATAGATCATACAAACAGAAAATCAATAAGTTAACAGTGGCTTTGAATGACACATTGGACCAGGTAAATTTTAACAGCTATATTCAGAACATTCTATCTTGAAACAACAGAGTATATATTCTTGTCAAATGTACATAGAACAGAGTCCAGAATAGATACATGTATTATGTTGGGAGGCAATCTCATGTGCACAGTCTTTTGACCTCTACTTAGCCACATAAGAATGGCAGAAATATTGACAATGGCGGTATGACAGGAAAGGGACTGGGACTAGACAATATAGAAACTGAGATATGGATTAGGAAGCTCCCTATAGACCTGGAGGGCCGCTTGATAAACTCTGTCTTTGTAGGGGAAGGGGGAAAGGAATACAGAAATGTAGCTGAGAGAGGAGGGATATGGAATGCCCTGTGTCAGGATTGGACAAGGTGAGGAATGTAGGGAAAGGTGACCAGGGGTGGCCCCTTTTCTGCACTCCTGCCTCATCCCAGGGACACACCAAGGTCAGCTTGCCCTTGTCAGTTCAGTTCCCAGAATTCATGCCCTCCCATATCTGGGGCTCAGTTGATAATGAGAATCATGCCAGATAAGAAAATGCCTCTTTTTAAGACCCTCCCTCCTCACCATGAGAAAGTCAACCAATTAGAGACATGCCTGAATTAACACACATCTCCCAGAGATTAGGAAGGAGGCAGGACTGTGGAGTGAGTTCACTCTTACAACTGCCAGTCGAGAAGATCTACAGGGAGGTAGCATTCCTGGGGGCAGGAACTTCAAGTAAAGGTTGGACCCCCTGAGGCTGAACTTGGGATCACTGACAAAAGAAATAGAGGGTGCTTTAGGCAGTGAGAAAATCATGACAGCCCAGGACAAAATATAGGAAGATGACTAAACACCTAGAATCAATCATGGAGGTCAACTGCCACAGAATGAATTATACTCTTCCTTGCCTTTCCCATTCAAAGAGCTGAGTGTTCAAAGAAATATCACATATATTTTGCACATTTACACCTGTTAAATTTATACTGTAAGATGTATTATAACTACAGAAGTATTATGAGCATATATATCCAATTTAAAAATAATAATGAAATCTCCCCTTGTAGGAATCATCTGATTATAAATTGGAGCACTGCCAGTGTCTTAAAATTCTCTTGAAGAATTTTGTGGAATTCCCGTGTAGATCACAAACAACTTAGTGTTGAAAATGATCATTTCAGATTGCATTATTGCTTTCAGACTACTCAGGTCCATGATGATGAGTCCATGATTGTCCTTAGGACATAGCTACCCCTTGAGGAGTTGACAGCAGCGTTTCATGACGTCTCGAAAGGCCTCTATAAATTTGTCATTCCGGAGGGTGAAGATGAATGGGTTCAGAAAAGGGGTCACCACTAAAACCATCAGTGATGCTACCCTGTTGTACTCAGCTGCCTGTGTTTGCTTGGGTTTCACATAGAGGAATAAGCAGGTGCCATAACCAATCACAACAAAAGTGAAGTGGGATGCACAGGTAGAGAAGGCTTTCCTCCTCCCAGAGGCTGAGGGGATCTTGAGGATGGTGGAAATGATGTAGGTGTAGGAGATGATTGTAGGGATCAAAGAACCAACAATAATGAATACAGCCATTAAAAAAAGAATAAACTCTGTGAAAAGGCTGTCATCACAGGATAGTTTGAGCAGTTGCCCTCGGTCACATAAAAAATGGTCTAACACATTTGATTTGCAGAAGGTAAGATGAAATGTGGCATAGACAGGCCAGATTTGAAATAGGAACCCAAAAACCCATGACACAATGACCACCCAGATGCAGGTGTGGCTGTTCATAATGATGTTGTACCTCAGGGGGTTACAGACAGCCACATAACGGTCCACAGCCATTGCTCCTATTAATACCAACTCTGATGTACCCAAAGAAAGGTACAAATATAATTGTGTACTACATGCTGTCAAAGATATTGCCTGCATCCCAGGAAGCAGTAACCCCCAGAGCATCAAGGGGACAGCAACTGATGTGATCAGGATCTCTAGGACAGAGAGGTGGCCAAGGAAGAAATACATAGGGGACTGCAGACGTTTATCAACACAGACAATCACAATGATGAGAATGTTCCCCATGACTGTCACTGAATAGAGAAGGAAGAATGTGGCAAAAAGAATATTGTGTAGTTCTTTGGAGCCATGGAAGCCAAGCAGATAAAATTCAATGGCACTAGAATAATTCTTCAACATTTAGTCCTGTGTCTTGCCCTTTATGAAATCTAGAGAACAAAGGAGAGTTTACATGCTTCTAATTTCAAAGGACTAAAGCTATTCCCAAGTTGAGGAAGTATTATCTCTGCTTTTGGGCTCCATATCATGACAAGTGGGTTCATCTTCTAGTATTCTCTGTACAAGGTTGATGTGAAACGTTTTATGAAGAAAATACATATTAGAATAAATATACATATGCAAGAAGGTGAGCATTAGTCACCAACACTGCCCCCCCATATGCACCCTCGTCTTTCAACTCACTGGTCCTTCTGCCTCTAACTCTGCTCTGACTGCCACCCTGTCCACTCCCCTGACTACAATGTGCTCATTTATAACACCAATGCTTCCCTCCTGAATGCCCTAAACCATATTCTCTGTCCCTTATGTCCATGTCCTACAGAATCCTGCCAATCCCACCCAGATATGGTTACTTCTTCCCTTCATCTCCACTGAATGTGTGCTCTATTTGCCTTCTGGTCACTTAAAGTTCTCACTTCAGTTATCTTAATCATTACTTCAGTCTGTTGTTAGAACCAGCTGGCAGAGAGGTGGGGTCTACCTGGGAAACTGTCATAAGATAAGAGCTATATTGAGACAAACTATTGAGTCTTTCCCTGTATTCTGGGGAGCTGGCTCCCTGGAATGGAGTATCCTACTTTGTTTCTCCTTATTCTTATCACGAAAGCCATCTCTATCTCTCATTTCAATGACTGTGCCTCCTCCTCGTAGGAAGAACCTCATTCATTTCCAGTTGGTAACCCCTAGTTCTGAGATCATTCCTTTTGTCACCAGATGACAGCAGGGAGTAGAGGTCAAGAGCAGTGAAGAGCAGGCTGGAACTTTCATTCACATCTCCCATCTGTCCTATACAATCTCTACCCTGGCACCAGGAGACAAGGAAACATTCTCTGCCCTCCTTATGTCTCAAATCTGTAGTTTCACCAAAAATAAGACCTCCAAATGGGCAGCCTGTCTCTATTTCCAACCAGCTATGGTCTGCATCCCATTGAGAAGCTTGGAAAAGTCCCCAGGTATCTGCTATCGATGTCCTCCCATTTTCTCCAGAGTCCTGACAATAAGGAAAAGTGTCAAAGACACCAAAATGGATCACACTGATCTGCTTAGTATATCTGGTCTCCTTCCCTCACCACATGCAGGTCTTTGTTCAGAAGTCTCCAAACATGGGCCTTCCCCAGTCACCCTCTCTAAAATAGTACAAGTATGTCTTCACATTCTATCCTCTTATAGGCAGCATTTTCTTCTTATTGGTTCTCATCAATAGCTGAAATTAAAGTACTGTGGTCTTTCTCGTTCACTGTCTCATCTCCTATGCCTAGAACAGAGTCTGACACAGGGTAAGCATGTATGTACTCTTTTAGTATTTATTCAATACATTTATCCAAACAAGTCAGTGAATGAGTAAAGAATATCCACCCTGACCTGCTTTTCCTCCTATTACAAAATATAACCTTCTCTTCACTATTCACTAAGGCATTGTCTGGCCAATCTGTGGGCTCTCTTCCTGGAGATCCCGTACAAAATGGCAAGCTTACATAAACAAGGCATAAGGACAAATGAGAGAGCAGTATCTTTGGTCATGACAGAGAGCTATGTCTATCACCAGCACTGAGAAGAGCTGAATCTGTTCTCTGCTATAGAGGGAGGATTTCATTTGGGTTCCTCCATTGCACAGCTCTCCTAGCCCACTCTTCACACTTTACTGAAGGTGTCTTCATTTTAGACAGCAAGAAAGCCCAGAACTTCCTATCCTGATCTTCTCTTACTCTCTTCTTCATAGGCGGGAGCCCTGGCACTCACCTCCAGAAAAAGAGCCTGAGCTGGAATGTCTATGGCTGTCCAGGGATCAGCCCAGGCTACTCCTGCCTGACTAGTACAGAGAACACTCTGTGGCCCAGAGCATGCTGCTGCTGTCCTTGCTCTCAGTGCAAGAGAAAATGGTCTTCATACAAGACTTAGGGAAAAGTCCAGTAGTAATAGTGCTGTGGAAGTCCAATTGTCTCCTTCTGTCTCTCCCCCTCCTTTTCTTCTCCTGTCTGTCCCTATGGGGAGTTATTCACTGAGAAAGTAAATTTGTCAAGTTCAGAGAAACCCTAGGGATGTAGTCAAGGAAAAGCCAGAGAAAGTTTTACCATTACCTCCTGAGACTAATCAAGTTTTAGAACATGGTGAAGTTTTATGTCATGAGCAAACTCAAAGTCTCCTCGTCAGGGGTTTCTCAATGCCCAGGCTGCCTTCAACCCAGTCAAGTCCTGGTAATCCCCAAACAATCCGAGCTGTAAGCCACCAGCCCCTGCTCTCTTCTGCACCACTGTTTCCAGTTGACCCTGAAAGAGCCCTAGCAATCCATAAGCAGAAGACACCACAAATGTCTCCAAGACACCAAAAATCAAAAACCCAGTGGCCAACAGGGGTGCCTGGGTGGCTCAGTGAATTAAGCATCTGCCTTCAGCTCATGTGATGATCTCAGGGTCCTGGGATCAAGCCCCAAGTTGGCCTCCCTGCTCAGCTAGGAGCCTGCCTCTCCTTCTGCCCCTCCCCCTGCTGGTGCTCCCTTCCCCCAACCCCCAACCCTGTGCTGCTCCCCACTGGTGCTCTCTTGCACATTCTCTCTCACTCTCAAACAAATCAATAAAATCTTTAACAAAACAAAAAAACCTAGAGGCCAACAAATAGCCTCTGTCAAAAAGTTTTTCATCTCAAAGCCCTAAGAATCCCATATTATTCAGATGATTTCTGCACTCCCTCTCTACAAGATACTCTGCTATCATAGTTATGGGAACTCATAAACAATGAATCTTGGAACACTGAAAAAATTAAATTAAATTTTTAAAAAGAGAGAGAGACATAGGATCTGCCCTGCAAACCAATCTCAGGTTCTGCTAATGCCACAACCCATTCCCATCCCTGCAGCATGCATGCATTCCAGCTGTGGCTCTTCAGCCACATTTTCCCTTCTAGGTATTCAAATGCTACCAGGGCACCTTCCTGAGCTACTTGAAGTGAGAGGTAAGGGCTTAGGAACCAACACAGAGAACTGACAGAAAAAGTAGTGTATAAAAGTGAGGATGGCTGGGGTGCTGAATAAAATAGCAAAGTAACATTGAAATATTTATGTTTACATTAATAAAACATTTTCCATTTATCATAAAGTTAGCACAACTCAAGGTAAAAATAAAATTTTATACAGGGAAATAAAATGGATGCAAATGACTCTCTCACCAATACCTGATTTTCCTGATCTATCTCCTAGAGTTCATCAGTACTATTAGTTTCTGTTGTGTCCATACAGAAATTTCCTATGCATATACAAGTTTATCTATATATGGTCTTTATTTGCTATTTTAGTTTGTCCTGATACTTTTTTTGTTATATGCATATGTGTGCATACATTAAGCCTTTGCTTATTAGCAATAATATACCTCTCACATTTTAAGTGGCTGACTCTTCCAGTTCTTCACCAGTAAAAAAAAGCTGCTACAATAAAAATCCTCACATAAATTACTATATTAAATTTAATAGCTGTTATCAAATCATCCTCCAAAAAAATCTATCAGTCAAAATCTCTTGAAATGAGGCCCAGGGGTATCTGGCTGACTCAATCACTATAGGTTTTGGCTCAAGTCATGATCTCAGGGTCATGAGATAGAGCCCCATGTTGGGCTCTACATTCAGTAGGGAGTCTGCTTGAGATTCTCTCCCTCTGCTCCCCACATGGGCATACTCTCTCTCTCTCGCAAATAAATAAATCTTAAGAAAAATGAGGCCCACTGAAATTTTCACTTCAGTGTTAACCCTGTGCAGATCCCAGAAATGCACTGATATATCAGGAGTCAGTAATTACACTGTGAAATAAGGGCCCATCACAGAGGCTGCCACTCCCATGGGAAGTGCACTCATGGCTGCCCATGACACCTCCGTCCCACTATGTGCCTGTTAGCTTCTAAGCGGCTGTGTGGGCTCATGTACTGACTGTTGGGGAACAGTGAAGGAAGGTCACTGGCAAATGAGGAAATCCGAGGAGAGTGGACTCTTTCCCTCAAAACCCTTACAGCCCAACCAGCTTCTCTACTTGGATTACTCTAAGATATCCTCCCAGTATTGTTTAAAGCCATAGTAGCTCAGTAGCTATGGAAAAAAAATGAAAACTAGTAAAACCCATTGGAAAAAATTGTTGTCAGTTTTTAAATTTTTTTTGCATATAGTTGACACATCATGTTACATTAACTTTAGGTGTACTGACTCAACTTCTCTACTCATTATGCTGTGCTCACCAAAAGTGAAATTCAAAGCTAAGTATACACTTCCCCTATGCTGTAGCAATTACACTCCCAGGTATGCACCCAAGAAAAATGACAACAAGTGTCCCTGCAAAGACTTCCATTAGAATGTTCACAGCAGTTTAGTTCATTATAGAAACTGATACAAAACAAAAATCCATCAATAAGAGAATACAGCTCTTTCTTGATCTTTTTTTTATCTGTAAAAGGAAAAATTGGAAAAGAACTAAATGTCCATTCTTAGTGGAAGTTGAATAAACCATATTAGACAACTACTTGATGAAATATTATTCAATCTGTAGCTTTCACATTACTGCCTATGTCATAGTAGGTATTTATTAAAAGAATACGTTATGAAAATGAGCAGGGAAAAACTTATGGTTTGTTGTGATAATGTTAAAACAATGTGAAAATCTGTATATATGATTGCAGTGATGAAAGGGAAGAATACACGGGTCCCTGGACTTCAAATAAACTCAAAATTCAAAATAAAAATTTAAAAAGAGAGAGAGAATGATACAGTCATTCATCCCTATTCAGATTCCATATTTGTAAATTCATCTGTTTGCAAAATTTTATTTGTAACTTCAAAATCATTATCTGCAGCAAATGCAAGGTCATTTGTTTTAAGCTATAAATGTTATATCTATCATTCTAAAATATAGAACTTTCCAAGTTTAATTCTTTTTAAAGAGAATAAAGTCTTGTCTCTTGCAGCTGTTGTGGTGGGTGGGTGAAATGTCGACAGTGTGAACAAGTGCCCTGGCTGGACGGTGGAGAGAGGGAGTTCCCAGGATGTGGGACTTTCTGTTTTAAACTGAGACAGACCTTGGCAAAGTGAGATAACCAGCGCCCTACCTGTGAAACAGGTATTTCCTTGACGACTCAGAAAATATAAGGGACTCTCAGTGCCCAATTGCTGTGTATGCCAACTTTTAACCGATGCTCCCATTTTAACCCCTAAACCTCCCCCCCACTTTCAATGGTAGTTGGTGCCTCCATGTGCTGAAGCTTTTAACAGTTCGGTTGAGTAAATGCAATTACTGGGTTTTGGGTGGGTTTTTTTTTTTTTTTCATTTTTCCCTTAGCAGAAATTTCATTTGCATTGCATCATCTTATTATTATCTTGGAGACTCTGCTTTCCCACATCAAAAATAAACTGCAAAATATCATCTGTTGTACCATTTTCCCCATTCTCTTTGTCCTTGTTATTTAACTCCTTTTGTATTCTTATAGTGCCTCTTAGTATGGCTGGGGGAGCAAATGAAAATTAATGATCAGTTGATCATAAACAGAAAGTCAGGCTGCTTATTTCTTCTTGTTCCTGGAACTCAACTGTAGCATGTTAGGGGAAGAGTCAGC
The DNA here is from genome assembly GCA_003697995.1 of Taxidea taxus jeffersonii. NCBI lineage: Eukaryota > Metazoa > Chordata > Mammalia > Carnivora > Mustelidae > Taxidea > Taxidea taxus. The sequence goes on along the minus strand of RCUC01128374.1, from coordinate 58,229 downwards.
TGTCTGCTTGTCGGGAATCTTTTTTTTTTTTTTTTTTAAGATTTTACTTATTTATTTGGTAGACAGAGATCACAAACAGGCAGAGAGGTAGGCAGAGAGAGGAGGAAGCAGGCTCCCCGCTGAGCAGAGAGCCTGATGCGGGCGGAAAACAGAGGCTTTAACCCACTGAGCCACCCAGGTGCCCCTGCTTCTCAGGAATCTTGATCCTCCCTGATGCTTTATCCCTATCTTTTGGCCCTGGACTTCTCAGGGCATGTAAGAGTTACTAGGGCGATCATACAGAGTGAATGCACTCCAATCTGGACCAGAAGGAGAGAATGAATTAGTTTTGGTGAGGAGGGAGGGGGAAGGGCTAAAGAAAGGGCAGATTTAAGAGAGGTGCTTTCTCTGGGACACCTGGGTGGCTCAGTTGCTTGAGCATCCAACTCTTGATTTTAGCTCAGGTCACGATCTCAGGGTTGTGCCCAGCATTGGGCTCTGCACTCAGCAGAGATGCTTGAGATTCTCTCTCTCTGCCCCTCCCCTTACTCGCTCCCTCCCTCTCTCTGAAATAAGTAAGTAAATATTTTTTAAAAAGAGAGAGAGGTGCCTTCTCTGAGCTCTCTCTTATGCTTAGGGAATCATAGGGACGACTGCTGTATGAGTAGTTCAGGTCACAGAGCCTTGAATAACATCCCGTTTCCTTGGTCTAGATGGCAAAAAGGTCGGGATTAGAAAAGTAGAAAAAGGAATAATTATGGATGGGCCCTAAATAGCACAAGGAAGCAAGCTAGATCACTTCTGAAGTCAATGCCACTGACACTGTACTTGGAGAAGCAGCATCCCTCACAATCTGTAACACAGACCTCACAGTACAGGGATACATTCTGATCAAGGCTTCTGGTGTTGCACTGGAGGTGGAGAGATGGGTTACACTGAGGTGTGGGAACACACTTGCATTAATGTGTACACACGAGTACATCACAGAAACACGAGTTATGGATGTCAATGTCTAGTTAACACATCGTTTAATCCTTAATTAAGGGTCTTCTCCAAATGCCACTGGACAGTAGGTAGAAAGCTCTCCATTTTTGAGCTACTGTGAGTGTTTTAAGTCATCTTTAAACTAGGGAAAACATTTTTCTCCACCTGAAAAGTTTCTTTGCACTGACTCACAAGGGACTAATTATTTCCTCTCTTGAAAACTTTATAAGGAAACAATTATCTCCTTGCTAGATGGCATTCACCTTCATTCAGCTCCTAGTAATATATCAGGGCACACAATAACTCAGAATTTTCTCTTCAGAGACTTCCTGCTGTAACTCTCCAACCTCTTAATAATGCCCCTCCTCCCATCACAAATCCAGCACTAAAACATCTTTTTTTTTTCTTACTCTCCCCTTCTGAAGTGATGAAGTTGTTGACTTCTGAGTTTGGGGAACTTAGTTTTGGATAAAGTAACTACCCCATCCTTAGCAGCATCACAGAGGACCAACTCTGTCTCAGGTTTCATTATATCAAAAACTAATGATGTACTCTATGTTGGCTAATTAAATTCAAATTAAAAAATCAGATTATTTATAAAATAAAATTTACCAGGGCATTATTAGGCAGATAATTTCCTAATCTTAAGGATGAAGGACCCTCTAAAGGATATTTAATGAAGTATTTGCTATTAATTTCTGAAAGCCTTTTTCCTTGGTCACTATTCTTTCAGATCCCATTTGGGGATATAGAGTCTGAGAGTTAGAACCTCGGGAATCTTAACCTGAGTTTTGTATTAACTTGTTAGGTAAGCTATACCAAATTATTCAGCTTCCATAACTCATGAATAAGAAGAAAGGGTGTCTTGAAAATTGGGAGAACATCTGTCCTGTTGAGACTGACCCTTAGATTCTCCCATCCTCTTACCCTAGCTCTTGATTTGTCAGGGACCACGGGTGTATGTAATGCACCATGAGAAATTCGGGAACGGGGTTTGTGATGAAGCATCTAGCAGATGGCAAATGGAGTCCTTAGGTTAGTTTTACGGTGTATCTTGAAATCCAAAGATCTGAGTTGATTTTTCAATTCTTTATCTGACTGACAGTGAGCACAGTGCAGAGACTAATTATGTGATCAATTCACTATTCCTCTGCAAAAGTCACCTAAAATGGCTTTCAGGGGGTTAGTCCTGTGGATCACCATGCTTTCCATATTCATTCATCTGCATCCTGATTAGTAAAGATATCTACTATGTTCCTGGTACTGAGATGACACTTTATGTTGAGTAAGGACATTCTCCCACGTAACAAGAATAGCATTATCATACATGAGAAAACTAACATTACTCCAGTAATATAAAATGTATAGTCTGTATTAAAATTTTCCAAAATTTTTCCCAAATACATTTATAGCTTTTTTAAAAATCAAAGATCTGTCAAGGTTCATGCATTATCTTTGGTTATTTTGTGTTTTAATTTCTTTTTATTGATCCCATTTCCTCTGATTATTTCTAGCTTTTTACTTTAGGGTTTTTTGGCTGTTTTCATTCTCTTCTCAATATCACTTATTATATTTTCACAAAATATCGTCCTCCTCAAGGACCCTGTAATATGGTCCTTGCTTGAGATGATTTTGACTGTTTTTTCAATTTACTGAATTTACTTAACATTTTTGCACACCTGTTTCCTTGTGCACTTGTACTCTGAGGTTTTTTTTTAAAGTTTTCTGATTTCTAGTGTTGTTTCATATTTGTAAAAGAGTCTTAATTATGGTTAATTCATGTGGAGATTTATTTTACAAAAGCAACTTTGCCAATTAGAATACAGTGATTATATATAGTTCTTTTGTCTTTAGCCTTTCAGTTTTTAGGCAAAATACTGTTTTCCAAAGTTGCACAGGACTTGCTGAGAACTATACTGATATCCAAAGTTTCTTAGGCCCCTTTTGACCAACCTCTTCAGGAAGCCCATATCATACATTCATAAAAGAGTAAGTTCTTTTGTCTGTATCCTGCCCTGGGATTCCCTCAAACTCCTGGTTGATTTATTTTTCAATTTGTATACATCACGCTTCAATTTTTATATTGCAAAGTCCTATGAGTTGGCAAATACATAATGTATCCACCATTATGGTGCCAAACAGATTAGTTCCATTGCCCCAAAACACCCTGTACTTCCCTAGTCAAACATTGTCCCCTTACTTATCCTAAAGAGATAGGTATCCACTTACCTGTTTTCCATCCCTATTAGTTTTTTGGGTTTTTGTTTTTTGTTTTTTTTTTTTTTGCAAAATATCATTAGAATTGAATTATACAGCATGTAGCCTTTTGTTCTGGCTTCTTTCACTTGGCAAAATGCATTTGAGATTTTTTTCATGTAATTATGTGAGTTATTACTCATCTCTTTTTATTGCTGAATAGTATCCACATTCTATGAATAGCTTGTAGTTTCTTCACCCATTCACCTACTGAAGAATATTTTGGGTATTTCCGATTATGAATAAAGTTTCTATAAACATTTGCATGCCTGTTTTTATATGGTAGTAAATTTTCCATTCATTTTGGAAGTACAGTTTCTGGGCTGAATGCTAAGTCTATATTTAACTTTATAAGAAATTGCCAAGCTGTCTTCCAAAGTGGTTATAGTATTCTGCATTCCAAGCAGCAATGAAAAACATTTCTGATGATCTATAGCCTTTCAAGGATGTGATAATGTCAGTTTTTACAATTTTAGCTATTCTAGTAGGCATATAATGGTATCTGATTGCTGTGGGTTTTTTTAAGATTTTATTTATTTATTTGAGAGAGACAGCAAAAGAGAGCATGAGTAGGGGCGAGGGAGAGGGAGAAGCAGACTCCCCACTGAGCAGGAAGCCTGATGTGGGGCTCCATCCCAGGACCCTGAGATCATGACCCAAGCCAGAGGCAAAGGCTCAACCAGAACCAAAGGCAGAGACTCAACCAACCAAGCCACCCAGGCACCGCCTGAATGTTGTTTTAATTTGCATTTACCTAATAACAAATGTTAGCATTCTACATCTTTTTATTTTATATGTTTTTAAGTCTACTTTAATCTATAGATTCTCCCTACAGCTCATTAATTTTCTTCCAGTTTATCTGTTGGATAATCAGGTTTTCTTCCTGTAGAGTTTCCCACCATCTACATTATGATTCCATCCACATGGCACAGTTAAACATGTCTTTCTGGTCTTTCTGTTCTCTGCATATCTTTCTGTAACTTAGTAGGTGGTCTCAGAGCCTTGATCAGACCTGGGTCTGATAAATAATGAATGTAATCTTTTGAAGGTGGCTGCTTTTTAAATACCATTATAAACTCATGGATTTAAATATATTTGATGGATTTCCAATGGTTACAATTATTATATACTTTTGAAGTATACCTTCTTTCATCCTTGGCCAGTATAAGTCTCCTCCAGTCAGCTCCTGACACCTTTCAACATAACCCTAGTAATCTTTTATATCTTTTATATATTTTAAGATATTCCAAGCTCATCTTATAGATTTCTTGCCCCAGACCAGGAAGGAGCCCTTTCTCCAAGAAGTCCTAGTTACTCATATTGGGAAACAGTATTTCAAGACCATAATCTCAGCCTACGGACATATAAAACTGTGCCTATTTGTATAAAATGAGCCTACCCTGATATGTACCACTTAAATTCAAGACCCTGGAGGCTTTACCTAACCTTTTCTGTATTATTTTTTGAAACTAGAATATTGCATAATTATTCATCGCCTTTATCTTACATTACACATACAACAGTCCACATATGATTCTGCTAATACTTTCTCCACCACTATGATTACTGAAAACTCTTAAAAAGAAAAAAACTTTGAGGGACACCTCAAAGTTGATTAAGTGCCTGCCTTCAGCTCAGTTGATTAAGTGTCTGCCTTCAGCTCAGGTCATGATCCTAGGGTCTTGAGATCAAGTCCCACATTGGGCTCTTTGCTCAGCAGGGAACCTGCTTCTCCCTCTGCCTGCTGCTCCCCATACTTGTGCTCTCTCTCTCTCTCTCTTTCTGAGAAATAAATAAACAAATAAACAAATAATCTTAAAAAAAACTTTGGGGGTGCCTGGGTGGCTCAGTGGGTTAAGCCTCTGCCTTCAGCTCAGGTCATGATCTCAGGGTCTTGGGACCAAGCCCCACATTGGGCCCTCTGCTCAGCAGGGAGCCTACTTCCCACTCTCTCTGTGCCTGCCTTTCTACCTACTTGTGATCTCTCCCTCTCTCTCTCTCTCTGTGTCAAACAAATAAATAAAATCTTTAAAAAAAATAAGAACTTTGCATATGCTCTTCCCATTTGTTATTTTAAAAATAGTTATACTATATCTACATTGTCAGAGTCTATAGCTGTGACTATTAAGTCCTTTGAATGGAAACGGACTTTTAAAGCCATATATATAAATATAAATTACAGAAAAAAATTAAATTTGACAACAGCAAAATTAACACTTTTGCATAATAGAAGATTTCAATTAAAAAGGTGAAAAGATAAAACCCAGATTGACAGAAGGTATTTCTAACATACCCATCAGATAATAAAAGATGGATATCTACAATATTTAGATGATCTCTACATCCCTACAAAAGTAGCCAAGGTCTCTGGATAAGAAATATGAAGCTCTGTTGCTGCACCCCAATTATTCTCCCATTTGCTCTACTCAGCTCTAAGGAAACCTTACAGACTGTCCAGACTTACGGAAGATTTTTCTGCTAAAATTTCTCCCCTGCTACAGAGAGATATTCGTAGAAACAAGCAACTGGTTTTGGCAATTAGAAACAGGACTATTTCTTTTATTTCTGACTCAGTAAGGCAGAGTATGAAGTAGAATTCATAACCATGTAAAGACCTAGCTGACAGAACCTCACTCCCAGCACTATTCCTTAGTCCCCCTCTCGCTGTCACCTCACCAGAAATGTAGCTGAGAAGGAAAGTAGAATGCCTTGTGTCAGGATTAAACAACGTGAGGAATGTGGAGGGAAATAACCAGGATCTACCTCTTTTCTGCCCTCTCTGCACTCCTGCCTCAGCCCAGGAGCACAACAAGGTCAGCTCACTCTCATCAGTTCAGGTCCTAGAACTCAGCCCATTGCCCTCCCACATTTGGGGCTGCTATAATGGGAAACATGCCACATAAGAAAATGCTTCTAAGACCCTCCCTCCTCACCCTGAGAAAGTCCACCAATTAGAGACATGCCTGGATTAACACACATCTGGCCCTGAGGTTGGGAAGGAGGCAAGGTTATGGAGTGAGTTTGTTTTCACAACTGCCAGTTGAGAAGACCTACAGGGAGGTAGTGTCCCTGTTGGAACTGGGGGCATGAACCTCAAGAAAAGATTGAGCCTGAGGTGGACATGGGGTCACTCACAGAAGAAATAAAGGGTGCCTTAGTGAGTGAGAAAATCATGAAATCACAGAACAACATATGGGAAGATGACTCAGCACCTCGAAACAATAACAGAGCTCAACTGCCAGAGAATGAATTATACTCTTCCTTGCTTTTCCCATTGAAAGAGCTGAGTGTTCTACATTTATGAAAGAAATTAAAGTGGACACAAAGAAATGGAAAAACATTCCATGCTCACAGATTAGAAGAACAGATACTGTTAAAATGTCTATACTACCCAGAGCAATCTATACAGTAAAGCAATCCTTATTAAAATACCGCCAGCATTTTTTCAGAGCTAGAAAAAACAATCCTAAAACTTGTATAGGACCACAAAAGACCCTGAGTAGCTAACACAATCCTGGAAAAGAAAAACAAAGATGGAGGTATCATAATTCTGGACTTTAAGCTATTACAAAGCTATTACAAAGCTGTAATCATCAAGACAATATGCTACTGGCACAAAAACAGACACATAGATCAATGGAACAGAAAAGAGAACCTAGGAATGGACCCTCAGCTTTACAGTCAACTAATCTTTGACAAAGCAGGAAAGAATATTAAATGGAATAAAGACAGTCTCTTCAACAAATGGTATTGGGAAAACTGGACAGTAACACACAGAAGAATAAAACAGGACCACTTTCTTACACCATACACAAAAATAAATTCAAAATGGATGAAAGACCTAAATGTGGGACAGAAAACCATCAAAATCCTAGAGGAGAACACAGGCAGCAACCTTTTTGACATCAGCCATTGCTTCTTTTTTTTTTTTTTTAAGATTTTATTTATTTATTAGTTAGAGAGAGAGAGTGAGCACAGGCAGAGAGACAGAGGGAGAAGCAGGCTCCCTGCCGAGCAAGGAGCCCGATGTGGGACTCCATCCCAGGACGCTGGGATCATGACCTGAGCCGAAGACAGCCGCTTAACCAACTGAGCCACCCAGGCGTCCCATCAGCCATTGCTTCTTACTAGACATATTGCCAGAGGCAAGGGAAACCAAAGCAAAAATAAACTATTGGATCTTCATCAAGATAAAAAGCTTCTGCATAGCAAAGGAAAAAATCAACAAAACTAAAAGGCAGCCTACAAAATGGGAGAAGATACTTGCAAGTGACATATCTGATAAAGGGTACTATCCAAAATCTATGAGGAACTTATCAAACTCAACACCCCAAAAAATAAATAATCCAGTTAAGAAAAGGGCAGAAGACATGAACAGATATTTTTCCAAAAAAGACATCCAGATGGCTAACAGACACATGAAAAGATGTTCAGCATCATTCATCATAAGGGAAATACAAATACAGGGAAATACAAATCAAAACCATAGTAAGATACCACCTCACACCTGTCAGAATGGCTAAAATTAACAACACAGGAAACAACAGATGTTGGCAAGGATGTGAAGAAAAAGGAACAGTTTGGCACTGTTGGTGGGAATATAAACTGGTACAGCCACTGTTGAAAACAGTATGGAAATTGCTCAGGAAGTTAAAAATAGAATTACCCTAAGATCCAGCAATTGCATTACTAGGTATTTACCCAGATGACACAAAAATACTGATTTGAAGAGGCAAATGTACCCCAATGTTTATAGCAGCATTATCAAAATAGTCAAACTATGGAAAGAGCCCAAATGTCCACTGACTAATGAATGAATAAAGAAGATTTGGTATATATATATATATATGTTTCATGTGGATTCTGGCACATTTTTAGAAGAGGTTAAAAATGTCATGGTGTGCACAAGAAGCAGGCAAGGGAGTTCTGAGGGAGCTAATGCAGGGAGGTGGAACAAGCCATCTGGTCTACTCTTAGCCAGGAGCTCTGGGAGAGACACAGGAGCTAGGGGACCTCAAGGAAGGTATATATACATATATATATATATATACACATGGAAGGAACACACATATGTGTATATATACATATAATGGAATATTACTTAGCTATCAAAAAGAATGAAATCTTGCCATTTGCACTGATGTGGATGGAGCTAGAGTGGATTATGCTAAACAAAGTATGTCAGCTACAGAAAGACAAAGACCATATTATTTCACTCATATGTGGAATTTAAGGAATGAAACAGATGAACATAAAGTACGGAGGCAAAAAAGAGAGAGGGAAGCAAGCTATAAAAGGTTCTTAACTATAGACAACAAATGGAGGGTTGACGGAGGGAGGCGGGCAGGGGATAAGCTAAATGGGTGATGGGCATTAAAGAAGGCACTTGTGATGAGCACTGGGTGTTGTATGTAAGTGATGAATCACTAAATTCTACCCCTGAAACCAATATTACAATGTGTGTTAACTAATTCAAATTTGAAACAAAGTAATAAATAAAAATAAAACAATTAGAAACCATAGATTTTAAAATAGACTATAAAAATAAAGATTGCATAGAATGCCAAAAAAACAGAGATGAGTGTTCTGAAAAAGAAAAAAAAATCACATATTTTATATATTTTTATTTGTTAAATTTATATTGTAAGATGTATTATAACTACAGAAGAGTGTATAAACAAATATATCCAATTGAAAAATAATAATGAGATCTCTCATGTAGGAATCATCTGATTATAAATTAGAGCATGATCAGTGTCTTAAAATTTCCTTGTAGATCACAAACTACTTGGTGTTGAAAATGATCATTTCAGATTGATTTATTGCTTTCAGATTACTCCAGTTCATGATGATGAGTCCATGATTGTCCTTAGGACATAGCTACCCCTTGAGGAGTTGACAGCAGCGTTTCATGACGTCTCGAAAGGCCTCTATAAATTTGTCATTCCGGAGGGTGAAGATGAATGGGTTCAGAAAAGGGGTCACCACTAAAACCATCAGTGATGCTACCCTGTTGTACTCAGCTGCCTGTGTTTGCTTGGGTTTCACATAGAGGAACAAGCAGGTGCCACAGCCAATCACAACAAAAGTGAAGTGGGACGCGCAGGTAGAGAAGGCTTTCCTTCGGCCAGAGGCTGAAGGGATCTTGAGGATGGTGGAAATGATGTAGGTGTAGGAGATGATTGTAGGGATCAAAGAACCAACAATAATGAATACAGCCATTAAAAAAAGAATAAACTCTGTGAAAAGGCTGTCATCACAGGATAGTTTGAGCAGTTGCCCTCGGTCACATAAAAAATGGTCTAACACATTTGATTTGCAGAAGGTAAGATGAAATGTGGCATAGACAGGCCAGATTTGAAATAGGAACCCAAAAACCCATGACACAATGACCACCCAGATGCAGGTGTGGCTGTTCATAATGATGTTGTACCTCAAGGGGTTACAGACGGCCACATAACGGTCCACAGCCATCGCTCCCATTAATATAAATTCTGATGTGCCCAAAGAAAAGTACAAATATAATTGTGCACCACATGCTGTCAAAGATATTGCCTGCATCCCAGGAAGCAGTAACCCCCAGAGCATCAAGGGGACAGCAACTGATGTGATCAGGATCTCTAGGACAGAGAGGTGGCCAAGGAAGAAATACATAGGGGACTGCAGACGTTTATCAACACAGACAATCACAATGATGAGCATGTTCCCCATGACTGTCACTGAGTAGAAGAGGAAGAAGGTAGCAAATAAGGTATGGCGTAATTCTGGGGAGCCAGGGAAGCCTAAGAGATAGAATTCAGTGGCACTAGAATGATTCCTCATCATTTAGTTCTGAGCAGTTATTCCTTGTGAAATCTAAAGAGTAAAAAAGAGATCACACTGCTTCTGATCCCAAATAAAAACCGATTCAGGCAGAGAAAATAATCCCCTCCTGTTCACAGACTCCAGAACATGACTAGGAAGGTCCTATTGTCCCCTTTACATGGTCACTGCTAATCTTTTTAAAGAATAATCATGATATATGAAGAAAATTAAATCTAGCCAAGAAGATGAGCCCAGCTACTAATGGCATGTAGGCATATAGGCAAGAGAGCCAGCCCCCTGCCCGGTGTACCACCTGCATCTCTCACATGAAAAGTCTTCCAGCCTTCACTGTGCTGTGGCTAGCCACCCTGTCACCTTCCTGACCAGTGCATTCCTTTTTACCACTAACTCCCTTCCATCTTGAATGTCCTAAACCATATGGTCCACCGAATATATTCTATCTGTGAGTCCTGCTCCAGAATCACATACTGTAGAAAAGTCTTCCTGCCCAATCCTGCCCAGAGCTGGTACGTGTTTTACTTTGCTTCTTCATGACATAGGGTCTATTTGCATTACATCCATTTGAAAACTTTTCTTTTCCCTCTGTCATCATTTGTGTTACAGCTAGGCATGGGTATGGACAACTCTTTGAGGACTTTCTATAAGATCTTGAGGGCGAGGACTGAATTATTTCAGGTCAGCTAGCTGCCTGAGTGAATTACCACTTTCTTCCTCCCTATTCTTGGGAAGGGATGCACACCCTGCTTTTCTCCCTAGTAGATGTGTCTTCTCGTAGGTGATAGACTAACTAGCACCTGGGCTTAGTCAATCAGGGGCCTCACTCTCCTAACCCTAATACCAAAAATCCACCAGACTGACAGAGGAGGGACTAGAGGAGGGCACAGGTGGAATTGCCACCCTAAACCTCCACTTGTCCCATATTACGTCATGTTGGGACTGGCAGACAAGAGGCTAAAGGTCCAATTTCAACATCGCCCTTTTGTGAGAGCTCAAAACGCTGGATCCAGCAGAGAGTCAAAGCCACCAAATGTGATCTCTAGACTCGGCCCAAGACCTACATATAAGTGTAGGGCTCTATCTAACAGAAAGTAAGGAGAGTCTCCCCAGAGCCAACAAATAGGATTTTTCCTCCAAAATCATATGAAAAAGATTTAGCTGTCTCTAAAATAAAATAGACCAAAGGACCTAAGCCCCTTAGGGTTTCTGGGATCCATCCCTCACTTCCTTCAGGTCTTTGCTCAAAGGCTTAATTAAATTCACGGAGTCTTCCCACATGATCCTTTCTAAGAAGAGTCCAGCTTTTACTCTCTATCAGCTCACCAGTATCTATTTATCTTTGCTCTCCTTATCTAAAATTGTGTTTTTACTTTTTGCTTATTTTCTGTCTCCTATTTTACAGTGTAATTAACCATGAAAGCAGAAACTTTGTCATGCCTACTTTTTGACACTCAGTTAATATTTTTAAATGAATAAATTAGTCAATAATTTAAGGGATAAATCTATGAACAAAGCTTGTCTAGTCCTGGCTATGGCCAATTTTTGAAGGAAATTCTGCTTCTTCTCCCTTCAGTCTTCACTACAATGCTGCCCTGTTGATAAGCAGCTCTCTCTCCAGAGGTCCCTTAGGAAATGAAAACTGGGAAGGATCAAGGACAGACTTACTAGGAGAGATGTATTCTCTCACTCTCCAGCTTCATTTTCTCGCTCTCACATCCTCATGCTCTCGCTCTCATATTCTCTTTCCATCGCTCAATAGTCTCCTTCCATAATTTTTGTTTAGCCAGGACCAGATGCAAAGAAAGGATAGAGGAGTGTCCTGGCAAGAGCAAGGGTCTGTGCCTATGCCCAGCATTGAGTCAGGGAAGAGTTGAATTTGCTCTCTGCTGTTCAGGGCAGATTTGAAGATGAGCCCATCCACTCTGCTGCCCCCTTCACCACTCTTCAGGCTGTAGGTGTCCTTATTCTAGAGAGCAGCCAGTCCCAGAACTTCCCATGCTGATCCCCTCTTATTCTCTCCTTCGTAAAGGGGAACCCTGACAGACACTCACCTCCAGGGAAAGAGACTAAACTGGAATGTTCTATAGCTCTCCAGGGATCAGCCCGGGCTACTTCCTGCCTGACTAGTGCTGAGCACACTCTGTGGGCCAGAGCAAGCTACTGCTGTCCTCACTCTCAATGCAAGAGAAAACTGTTTTCATATAAGTACGTAGGGAAAAGTCTAGTAATAATAGTGCTGTGGAAGCCCAATTATCCCTCCCTCTGACTTTCTTTCTCCTTCTTTTCTTCTCTTCATTGTCCCCAAGGAGAGTTTTACACTGAGGAACTAAATCTCTTCAACTTCAGAGAAACCCTAGGGATGCAGTCAAGGGAAAGCCAGAAAAACTTTCAGCCCTTCTCCCCTGAGGCTAATCCTATTTTAGAACTTTTGAAACTTTCTTTTTTCTTTAATGGCCAAACTTGAAATCTCCCTTGTCAGGAGTTTCTCAGCCCCTTGACAGCCTTCCTCCCAAGTCCCAAGTCCTTGTTACCACAAAACAGTTCAAACCAGCCCCTGCTCTCTTCCTGTGCATCTCCCTGATTTGGCCCTACAGAGCCTAGATACCCCCAAGTGGAAGACACCACAAACAGTTCCAAGATACATATCAAAAAACCAACACACTAGAGATGAGCAATGATGTGAGCGAAATGGCAGAAGTCAGTCCTTCCTTATCAGCTACTTTAAATGTAAATGGTTTAAACTCTTCAGTCACAATGCAGACATTGGCAGGATGAGTTTTTTTTTTAATGAGCCAACAATTCATGCTGTCTATATGAAAGTCATTTTACATCAAAAGACACAAATAGATTGGGAATGAACAGACGGAAGAAGATATTCCATACAAATACCAACAAAAGAGAGCCAAAGTGACTATACTAATGTCAGACAATATAGACTTTGAGTCAAAAACTGTTAAAAGAGACAAAAGACATTATATATTAATAAAAAGATCAATTCATCAAAAAATATAATGATTATAATAATATATGTTCCAAACAATAGAGCCCCACAATATATGTAGGAAATATTAACAGAACTGAAGGAAGAACTTCAATACCCCACTTTCAATAAAACATCTAAACAGAAGATAATAAGGAAATAACTTGAAAAACAGGATAAACTAAGTAGGCCTAACAGTTCACAATACCCAATAAAAGAAGAATACACATTCTTCTCAAGTGCACATAGAACATTTTCCAAGTTAAGTCATATGTTAGGCCAGAAGTCTCAGTAGGGTTACAAAGACTGTAATCATACAAAGCATTTTTTTTCTGACTATAATCAACAAAATAAAAATCAAAACAGAAAGAAAAGCATTAAATTCATAAATATATGTAAATTAAACACCATATTCTTAACCACTGAGTCAAAGAAGAAATTAGAGTATACTAAGAGATAAATGAAAATAAAAATACAACATACTAAAATTTATGGGATGCAGCAAAGCTACTGCTAAGAGGGAACTTGATACCTGTAAATACCTACTTTTAAAAAGCACGAAGATCTCAAATGAGTATTTTACACATTATGGAACCAGGAAAAGAAGAGCAAAGTAAAACCAAAACTAGAATAAGGAAATAAAAATTCAAGAAAAGATAAATAAAATAAGGATAGAAAAGCAATAAGACAAATCAATAAGATCAGATGTTGGTTACTGACTAAGAATGACAAAATTGACAAACTTTAGCTAGATCGACCAAAAAAAAAAAAAGAGAGAGAGAGACAGAGAGACAGAGAGAAGACTCAAATTACTAGAACCAGAAAAGAGAAGACATCATTATCTTTTTCACAGAAATAAAAATGAGTATAAGAGAATACTGTGAACAACTGTATATAACATACTAGATAATCTGGATGAAATAGATAAATTCCTAGAAACGCCCAACCTAAGACTGATTCAGAAAATCTGAAAAGCCCTACAGCAAGTAAAGAGATTACATTGGTAACTAAAAACCTTCCCAAAAATGTTCAGAACCAAATGATTTACTGGTAGATTCTACCAAACACTTAAAGAAGAATTAACACCAACCCTTCTCAAACACCTCCAAAAATAGAAGAAACTTTCTAACTCATCATAGGAGACCAGTATTATCCTAATACCAAAGCCATATAAAAACAATACAAGAAAATGAAATAATAGACCAATATGAACATAGATGCAAAAATCGTCAACACAACACTAGCCAACTGAATCCAAAAGCATATTAAAGGATTATATAGTATAACCATATATGCTTTATCCCAAGAATGAAACAGTGGTTCAACATAAGAAAATCAAAGAATGTAATGCAGCACATTAATAGAATGAAGAATTAATAGAAATAAAAATTAGAATAGAAATAGAATAAATAGAATGAAGGAGGGAAATCACACTATCATCTCAATTGACACAGAAAAGGCATTTAACAAAACTCAACATCCTTTGATGATCAAAAGATTCAGCAAAGTAGGATCAGAGGGAACTTCCTCAACATGATAAAAGGTATTCATGAAAAACTTAAAACTAATATTATACTCACTGGTGAAAAATTTAAGGCCTTCCCACTAATATCATGAATGTCTGGTCAAAAATGATCACTTTCACTACTACTAGTCAATATTGTACTAGAAATTCTGGCCACAGCAATTGGGAGAAAAAGAAAAAGGAAGGAAGGAAAGAAAGAAGTGATGGAAGGGTAGAAGGAAGGAAGGGAGGGAGAAAATTAAAAGCATGTAAATCAGAAAGGAAGAAGTAAATCTATATTCACAGATGACATAATCCTATATATGGAAAATCCCAAAGAATCCCACAAGAAATCTCCTATAGCTAATAAATGAATTCCACAAAGTTGCAGAGTTCATTGCTTTTTCTACACAACAGCAAGAACAATCAGAAAAGAAAATTAAGAAAACAATTCCTTTTACAATAACACCCAAAGAATGAAATACCTATTACCTAAAATACAATTAACAAAGTAGGTAAAAGACTTGTACACTGAAAACTAAAACATTGCTGAAAGAAATTAATGCAGGCTATTATATGAATGAGCAAAAGATGGCCTATGTGTATTGGTCCCTAGAGTGTTGACTTCTTCACTGAAGACTGAGACCTGACCTGTTAGCTTAACAGCCCATCAGCATCAAACTCAAACTTTTATATATCTAATTATTTTTTAAATAGCCCCAAAATAAGCAGATTTTTAGCCATTTTGAGCTTGCCTGCTTTGCATATGTCCTTCAGGATTGTATGGTAATATGGCCTTGTCCACTTTGTGTTATACTCTCCCTTTTTTGCTTTCTTTCCTGCAGATACCCTCATATTCTCTCTGCTCTTTGAACAAGTTTTGTTCTCTCCTCCTCCCTTTGAACATAATATTCTTTTCTTTTCAAAAATGTTTTTCCCCTTTCCACCCACCTTTCCCAGTTAACCTTTAGTCATCCTTCAGCCCCTACTCTGACTTATTCAGGAATGGTTTCTCATAAGGTGACTTATTCAGGAATGGTTTCCCTGAAACATGTGAAATGCTCTCATTGCACACATTTCCTTTTTTTCATGGCATTTTTCACAATTCGTAATTGTATGTGTGTGTTCAGTTTGTTGCTATTATTTTTCAACACCAGTCCTCAACAGGGAAGAAATCATTTTCTTTTTTCTCACTGTTATAGTGGCATGCATTAAGGATACCATTACATAGCGGTGCCTGGCTGGCCTGGTCTGTAGAGCATGTGACTCTTGATCTTGGGGCTGTGAGTTCAAGTCCCACATTGGGTGTAGAGCCAGCTTAAATAAAAATAAGTATTTATATCTATGTATTTTTGCTTCTCTTTAATTGTAAATGAAGTTGAGTATATTTTCACAGTTTTTAAAGTCTTTTGTATTTGTTTCTCAGAAAACTCCCTCCTTATATACTTGCTATTTTTCTATTGGCTTGTTGGCTTTTCCCTTATGATTTTTAACACATTTTCATATACAAAGAAGTAAATATACTCTTTTACTCTCATATGTATTAGAAATATCTTTACTAATTTGTTCTTTGCCTTCTGCCTTTGATTATGCTTTGCCATGAAATAATTTTTTTAATTTTAAATTCAATTAGCCAACATATAGTATTCCTTTTATGCACAGCTCTCGAGTTTTGTACTTATTGCAAAGTCCTGCTCCAGGTTTACTTTCTTCTGCTGTTGTGAAATGTTTCCTCTTGCATTGTTCTTTATGCTATGGGTGACCATTACTGTTTCCTTTCCTTAATTTTTCAGTTTTTTTTCAATAAACTTTGATACCTTTATAAACAGAGATAAGCAATTTTAAACTTCCTTATGTAAAGGAGATCCTACAAAGTTTACTGCAAAAATGTATGACTTTGTTCAATATAACATACATTCAATCTACTTTATTTCTTGCCCAATTGAGTTACTATATCATAACAAATTCTAAAAATGTGTTACCTTTCTCCCAAAGGAGTACTTTAATTTTGACCAATATAAGTTAAGAAAATCTTTGAAATGTAGGGTAGAGAATACCTAATATTAGTGAAGATGAGGCTGAATGATTTATTCAAGTTCACATAGAAATTTACTAGCAAAACAGTTTTAGTGACCAGAGTCTCCTGATTCCTAGTGTTCATTATGAATACAAAATACTATTTTTGTAGAAGGTTTCTTGTGAATAAGGAATTGTCCTGGACGGTCTGTTAAAACCTACTAACTGAAATTATAAGACATATTTTTGGCACATAATAGATGCTCAGTAAGTCTTATCCATATATCTTATTCTAGAGTAAACTCTAAAAAGGGGATTCAAATGTAAATTTGAAAATGGGAACATTGGTTGGGGCGCCTGGGTAGCTCAGTGGGTTGAGCCTCTGCCTTTGGCTCAGGTCATGATCTCGGGGCCCTGGGATTGAGCCCCGTGCCGGGCTCTCTGCTCGGTGGGGAGCCTGCTTCCCCCTCTCTCTCTGCCTGCCTCTCTGCCTGCTTGTGATCTCTCTCTCTCATTCTCTCTCTCTCTGTGTCAAATAAAATCTTTAAAAAAAATTTTTTTTAAGTAAAAATAAAGAAAATGAGAACATTGGGGAGGGTATGTGCTATGGTGAGAAAAAAATAAGTAAAAAAAGAAAATGGGAAAAAGAAAAATAGGTAAATTTCCTTTATAATTTGAACATATGGAAAGACTCACTGTGATACAAAATCAAGAAACAAAATAAATGATAGATAAATTTGACCACATAAATACTTTTTAAAGTTTAACTTTTGCTTTTCAAAATGACTCTAACCTAAGTCAAACAGAACAGACGGATCTGGAGAAAATATTGGTAAATTATATCACAGATTAAAAGCTCATCTCTTTAACATATAAAAACCTCTTAGAATCAAGAAAATAGATTAAAACCTAACAGAAAAAAGTAAAAATTAGAAATAAATTGTCCTCAAAGATACACTACTGGCCCTTTAAAAGTGATGTTAATCTTCACTCATTATAAGAGAAATCCACATTAAAATTACAATAAGATATCAGCTCTCACCTATCAAATAGGCAAAAATGATTTGCTGGGAAGACTGAGGCAGAATAGAGAAAACTGCTTTTTCTGATGACCAGCTCCTCTAATGGCAGGTTGAAGGACACTCTCAGAGAGAAGGGAGGTGGGTATGTCCACCTACTACCCTGTGGCATTGGAGATAAGTGTTAAGGTACATCCCGCTATACTAATAGGATATTGATTCCTTTGGGTTATGTCTTGTTATAACATTTCCAAGAATACACAAAAAAGGAAGAGAGATTGTTGGTGATATGCATGTAAATATAATATATAGAATCCTATTACTGACAAACAGGCTTAGATAGGTAGGATCACTCCATCCCAAATAGGGATAAAAAGAAACATAGGCTTCCCCCCGCCCCACCCTCACCCTTTTTCTGGCTCTGCCTCTGCAAAACCCACCATGTGGAGTTGCTGGTTTCTTGTGGGTCTCTGGGTCTCAGATAATCACCAGGAGGAAAAAAAGCAGCTGGGCTTGGCATCTGCCCCTGAACTCAACAAGCAGAAGGATCCCTCCACCTTCCACTGGGATTATGGGAGGGAATAGGGCAACAGGCCAGGAGTATGTAGGGACAATCTCTCCCCCTGGAAACCAGTGACACAAGGGATAAATCGAAGCACTATACTCACAATCTATCACACTTGCTCCATGACCCACCCTTCCAGTTATATGTAGCCAATCTTCTGTATACACTCCCCCTGTGTTATTCCCACCCTGGACTACTTACTGTTTGCTAAAGGCTTACTTACCAAATGCCGTCCCTATCTTCCTGAATTCAGACTCCTGTTCATGCTGATTTTGGCTATTAAAATGCTCTCTTTTCCCATCTATGTCTATGAACATCCAATTAATACTTTAAGGACTGGCTCAAGTGATTACTCTCTCAAGTGATCCGTTCCTCCTCCTAGATATGATCTGCTCCTTGTTGGGATTTCCTAAGCAGTCCGTATGCCTCCTCTAGGACCCAGCGGTTCAGCATTGCACTAGTTTTTTGTGGATATGTCCTATCCCAATTATGCAGCTTTGAGTTCACAGTTCTTAGTTCTGGGACAGGGTCCACTTTGAGAGTCTTCACAGAGTTGGCTGCCATATCTAACACATTGCATGTATTCAGTTAAATTTTTGTTAAAAGAGGAATAAATGTGTGTGTAAATCAATGAGTTCCCTAGGTTTTCTTTCCCAAAAATGTTTTGCAAGTTGAGAATCCAAATGTTCTTTGATAAATGTATACATGTGCATGACCTTCAAAAAGAGGTGATGTGAAAAACCAAACTGATTTCTTCCTCTGCTGGAGGGAAAGTGGGCAGGGGATGGGTGAAACAGATAAAGGTAAAGGAGATTGAGGTACAAACTTCCAATTATAAAATAGAAAGTCATGGAGATAAAAAGTACAGCATAGGAAGTACAGTGAATAATCCTGTGATAATATTGTACAGTAATAGTGACTACACTTATAATGGTGAGCACTGAGTAATGTATAGAATTGTTGAATCAATATGTTGTATACCTGAAACTAATGTAACTTTGTATGTTAATTATACCTCAATAAAATTAAGTTACATCAAAAGTTTTATAAATAAAATACAGTTAAGAGAGAAACTGATTTCTGAGGCAAAATTATTATAATTTGGGTAGCAAAACAACAGGTAATGTGCTTCTTAGGGATTCAATATCGAGTAATAATTTCAATTTATTGTATACTTATCATGTGTCAAATGTTTTACACTGGTGATCTCGTTCAACCACTAAAATAACCCTGTTCCTAAAATAGTATCTCACATTTATGGAGATCTATGTACTATGCCATCTTTTAAGAACTAGATATGTAACATGTAATATATAATCTGCAACTAGTCTATGTGGGAACAGTAGAATTATCTCTATTTTAATACATAAGGAAAGTGAAATAGAGGTTATATAACATAACCAAGATTCTCATAAGTTGTAAGTAATAGAGCCAGGATGCAAATGCCAGCAGCATAACTCCATAGCTTGAGCCCTTAGTCACTAGTTATTATTATCCCCCTTTTTGGAATGACAAAACTGAGGTTTAGAGGGTTTAAATAATGGTTAATTATTTTTCTTTTTCTTTTTTTTTTTTGTTTTTTTTTTTAATGTTCAGTTAGCCAGCATATAGTACATCACAAGCTTTTGATGTATTGTTCAACAATCAAACCACAATGAGATACCACCTTACACCAGTTAGAATGACTGAAATTAACAAGGCAGGAAACAACAAGTGTTGGCGAGGATGTGGAAAAAGGGGAACCCTCTTACACTGTTGGTGGGAATGCAAGCTGGTATAGCCACCTTGGAAAAGAGTATAGAGGTTCCTCAAGAAGTTAAAAATAGAGTTACACTATGACCCAGTGATTGTACTTCTAGGTATTTACCCCAAAGATACAGATGTAGTGAAAAGAAGGGGCACATGCAGTCCAATGTTCATAGCAGCAATGTCCACAATAGCCAAACCGTGGAAGGAGATGAGATGCCCTTCAACAGACAAATGGATAAAGAAGATGTGGTGCATATATACAATGGGATATTACTCAGCCATCAGAAAGGATGAATACCCACCATTTGCATCAACATGGATGGAACTGGAGGGAATTATGCTAAGTGAAATAAGTCAAGCAGAGAAAGACAATTATCATATGGTTTTACTCATATGTGGAACATAAGGAATGGAGCGGGGGACCACAGGAGAAGGGAGGGAAAACTGAATGGGAAGAAATCAGAGAGGGAGACAAACCGTGAGACTCTAGGTTCTAGGAATCAAACTGAGGATTACAGAAGGGAGGGAGGTAGGGGGTTTGAGTGACCGGGTGAGGAGTATTAAGGAGGGCACATGTTGGGATGAGCACAGAGTTATATGCAACTAATGAATCACTGAACACTGCAACAGAAACTTATGCTGAACTAGACGCTCGCTAACTGAACATAATTTAAAAAACTTAAAAAATAATTCCTA
This sequence comes from Taxidea taxus jeffersonii, assembly GCA_003697995.1. Classification (NCBI taxonomy): domain Eukaryota; kingdom Metazoa; phylum Chordata; class Mammalia; order Carnivora; family Mustelidae; genus Taxidea; species Taxidea taxus. The sequence goes on along the minus strand of RCUC01128374.1, from coordinate 37,659 downwards.
TCTCTAAATAAAGGAAGCTATGAAGTATAAATTACTTAATACATAAATAGATAAATTATAATTCCCTTAAATTATAAGTCCCAACCACTCATGTCCACCAGCAATGAGTGTTGTAGGAAGAAGATATGTGGTAGAGGTGGTAAAAAGAACATAACTCAAGACTCCAGGCCTTTGTGGTGCTAGTATTATCAGGACAGTGAAAGTCCCTGGACCAGAGCTGGTACCCAAACTGCTTGTTACTGTTCTAGGAAAAGAACATTACAAACCTGAAAGTAGATATTTAGAAACATTTACAGCAATCTGGCTTGGTATGAGATCCAGATGCAAATCCAAGGGCTGCTGCTGACTGATTTTGAACAAACTCATCCTTGAACTTCGGGTGCCTTATTAGAATAAAGATGGTCCTTTCAAGGCAGAGGCAAGGATTAAAGACCTGCCATGATTTGAAAGTTACAAAACCGGGGCAATGAAGGTGAGAAGTAGAAGTGGGGCAAGGAGAGACAGGAAGCAAGGCTACAGGGAGAGGTGTGAGACAAACCCACACCTCCGAGCAGCCTACAGAAGAGCGAGAACAGTGGGAGCTAATCTGAGTGGCTCCCGCTTCTCATTTCTCTTTGGTCAAGGCTCGTGCCGCAGCTTACAACAACTCAGAATTTGTGATGGTACCATCTTCCTCTCAACAGTCACTCAGAAAGCCCAAACTAAGGCCTGAAAGTGTGCCTGTGTATACAAGTTTTTAAAGTAGTGTGGCAACGTGGCGTGGATAGGCTCAGTTTATGGACGTGAGAGCTATTCATACTCAGAGCTTCAGCCCGGCCTCCAGCCAGTTTGCAGAGCCCTGTAAAGGTGGTAGTGATATGATCAAGGAGACAGGCAAAGCCTTTGAAAACAAAGAGGCAGTTGATAAGATCTGAAGAGATGCAGAATGTTTATGTCTGATAAAAATGACTCCACACATACTCCATGAAAATTAATAAGAATGAATATATAAAACACTTAGCACACATTGGTCTAGATTGATGGCAGAGACAGAAGGAACTTTGGAAACTTGTCAACTGAGATGTTTTTAATTATAGCAATGGAAAGCCCAATTCAAGTCTTAAACACTGAAAGTAATTTCATAGTGGATTATAGAACTAAATATGTCCAGAGAGAAGATTTAAATTCTGCATTGGTTTTATCAGGATTTCAGTTACATTTCTGGGCAATTCTTTTGTTTTGAGCACCTCTGTGGATGCACTTTGTCCTTAGGCAGCTTCCCTGATGGTTGCCAAGTGACAGCAGCAACACTGATCAGTCTCATTCACCTGCCACACTGCCCAAAACAAGGTCTCAACAACAGCTCATTACAATGTTATCTCAACACTGAATGTAGAGGGACTGATGTTTAATAAACCAAACTGCCTCATGTATCCATCCCAACCAAACTCAGGGAGTTCACTGATAAGTTTAAATCAATGCAGACCATACCCCAGAGAATGACTCTGACCTAACAGAGGAGGGGTGGAGTGGATGCTGGGAGGGAAGTCACAGTGTCCACCACCAAGATTATCAGGTCTAACTCTTTTGTTTTATAGATAAAGCAAATCTAAAAAGCAAAGCTCATTGATTTTCCAAATTTATAGTTTGTCAATTCTAGGCTAAGAACTGAACCACAGTCTACTGAAACTGAGTATTAACCCCCTACATATTTCCAAAGAAGGACACGGACTGAGGAAGAAAAGCTGTGATGTCAGAAGCATATAAATCATAGGCAAGTAAGTGGTAATAAATATGGTGGGCTTACAAGAGCTTACCCAGGGAACAAATGGAAATGAAGACCCAAAATCACACTGAGGGGCAAATAAAAGCCAAATATGTAACATATACACATGAGTCTAGAAGAGACCTTTGAAGTACTATATAAAAAAAATTATGTACCCAAGAGGTGATCCCTATCCTCCTGATCTGAAAGTGAGACATGACTGAAACATAAGGTTGGAGACAGGACGGGAAACTAGAGTGCAGAGAAAAGCCATCCACTTGACCAAATAGGGCAAGCATTCCTGTTCCCATTGTTGTGTTCTGCAATTATGATACTGAAATCTGAAGCTTGGTATCAGGGATCCACTTAAATGAAAAGTATTTCAACTATAGAGAAAGTCATGGAACATTAGCCCTAGCCCATGTAAAGAGAAAAAGGAACCAAAATAAAAGTCAGCAGTTGTTGGTGGGCATATCAGGAGAGGAAGGTGGATGTGATACCCGAAATTCTTTGTAGACTAACTTAAAATGGAGACTAGTTAAAAAAAATTATATATATATATAACTATATATTAATAATAATATATAATATATAATATGTATTTATATAATATATTAATATATTTATATGCATATAAATATATATTTAACTATAGTTTTAAAAAAAAGAACAGAAAAGAAAGGAAAAAAGAGAAAGCTGTTTGGAATCAATCATATACAGGATTGGAGTTTAGGTGGAAATTGATAGGATAATTAGAAATTAGAAGATAAGACAGACAGCTGGATAGATAGACTCACCTTTTCTTTTTCAAATTGAGGAATCAGATGAGAAAGAGAGAAGGTAATTCATACATAAAAAACTCAAGTCCAGAAGATATAAAGAAGTAAACAGTCCTTAAAATTGAAGAGTTTATGACCCAATCAATAAGAAAAGGTTTATAATTAAAACACCTGACTCAGCCTAGAACAATGGCAATGGAATGGAGAAAATAAGATCTGTAAGCCTGAGGCCAGAAAACAGAGAACCGGACTCAGGGTAGGTTGTTAGGAAGATCATCCCAGTAAAAAGTTTACTTGCGGGACGCCTGGGTGGCTCAGTGGGTTAAGCCGCTGCCTTCAGCTCGGGTCATGATCCCAGCGTCCTGGGATCGAGTCCCGCATCGGGCTCTCTGCTCGGCAGGGAGCCCGCTTCTCCCCTCCCCTCTCTGCCTGCCTCTCTGCCTACTTGTGTGATCTCTGTCTATCAAATAAATAAATAAAATCTTTAAAAAAAAAGTTTACCTGCAACTAGTTCAGTTTGCTTATGACAATACATAACCTGGCATATGGCAAGGATGAAAAGGATTGTTAGCAACCGGGAATTAGTCGGAATTAACTAGGCAACAAAAGGGCGAAAGAGGTGCCCTTTGCAGAGGAACAGTGTAAAAATTAGTAATGGCTGCTAATTCCTACACTATTCCTCTGCATACAACACACTTTCCCACATTCTCTCTGAGCCCAATGAGAGTCTTGAAAAGAAAGAATGTTTTGGTTTTGTGACCTTGTAAAAATAGGTGATTTAATCAACTGGGTAGCAATTTGAATTATAATAAATCCCAATATTTCACAGAATGGGGTAAAACAAAAATGTATTTCACATTTCAGAGACAAATTTCTTGAATGTTCAATATTTTATATTAAAATGGATAGGCTTTAGTTTAAAATCAGTTTAATCTCTCACAGATCAATGAAAAACAGTATATGGAAAACAAATTTTTGGAATGACAAGCATCTTCTGAGTGTGCTTGTGGATGAAAGTGTGCGCTGGTGAGTGCATGCCCTGTACAGAATGTGTGTTCAGAGGCATGTATGAATGGCAGAATCCTCATGAACTCTACCACTTTGTACCCTGCTAAGCAAGTATGTGTGATTTTGAATAAAAAGCAGTAAACTAGAACAAAACTGTATTGGGAAAAAAAAACCCATTCTTTCACTTATGAATATGCATTACAGCTTTTGTTCAAAATACAGAAATCCTTATTTATTCCAAATATTACAATGTTTTGGGTGGTCTCAGTAAACCCAAGCAAACCTGAATTCTATATCCTTTAAGTAACTAATGGGAACTAACTACAACCACCCATACACACACACACAAACACACACACACACACACACACACACTTACACAGGAGACACTTCATCATTAGAAAAATTGCTAATCATCTTACCAACTTTTGGCAAATTATTTCTCAGCTATATGGTTACACTTTGCCTAAATAGACTCCTGGTAGCTATTATCCCTCATTCCACTTGTTTTTTGTGTTCTTAAGATAAGGCAGAGAGTATTTTAATGGAAATATCTGAGTTGGTAGAATCCAAAAAGATTCCTGGAGGAATTCCACTTCCTGAGACCAGCACTCATGTTTTCCATGTTATAAACATTTAGTCATGAGTTAGGAATAAGCAAAGAAGCAGTTAAAGAGATTAGAGTCATGTCAACACTCAAGAGTCATCAACAATCTCTTTTGGAACTCCAATCAAGCCTAGACCCTAGGAGAGACTGGGACTGAGATACAGAATGTGGTTGCTGTGGACCAGCTGGGAGATAAGGGTGTCAGTGGAGCTCTATATCAGCTTATTTTGTAGACATAACATTCTTGATCCATGGAACGTAGCTGTGTAGGTCAGTGAAGACAACAGTGTATCCTGTTAGAATACATCCAGTTTCCCAAGACAAAATTCCTTGTAATTCACCGCCACAGATGGCTGGTGCAGCTGTGACCACCTGCCAGATAGAGTAGAGGGATCAGAAACTCTTTCCCACCTGAGATTTCCTCAACACCTGAACAAAAATGAAAGCTACTACATTTGCCATGCAAAGGGGTCCAAGATAGAAGAATACAGTATGAAAGCTTCTTTCCATTGCTCTAATGACCCTTACACCTCCCAGTCATCCCTACACAGATATTTCCAGGTAGTAGCTGGAAGATAGCTTTCCACCCCAAAATCTATTTCTTTCATCTCTATCACAGGGTGGAGAAGAAAGAGTCATTATTCTTCAGGCCCTTCCTCTCTGAGCTCCTAGCCTTACTAAAAAATCCAGCCACTCCAAGAATGAGAGACACAAAGAGTAGAGACTGAGCTTAGGGGTAAATGAGGTAAGAAGACTTACCTGGCAGGGCTCTTGGGTTCCTAGCATGGGTCCTACACAAAACATGTTTTCAAGGAGTTTTTCACCCAGTAATTTTTTGCAGTTTATATTAGAGCTCAGTTGAATCTTGACTCTTTGCAGCTTATGGTTTGAATTTCCTAAGCACAAAAAATAAGGAGACTTTGATTCCTATCTGCCTTTTCATAAGGCATCCTGCCTCCCCCTACTTCAGGGCTTCCTCTCAGTAAAAATTAATGATCATGAATCAAACACATCCTCCTGCTCAATTTATCATCTCTGACAGATGATCAGCATCAAAGGGTGGGTGGTTGCTGAGAAGACAATCTATGCATGAAACAAGATCTGAATCCAAACTCTGTCATTACCAAGTTCATTACCTTGGATAATTAATTTCTCTGAGTCTTAGTTTCCTGTCTTATAAGATATAAATCCCAAGAAAACTTATCTACATGATATATGATGATGACTATATAATATGTATAGGATGCTTTGTCCCTGGTACGTAATTAGTGATTGACAAATGGTAGTTATTACCATTGTTATAATTGATAACAATATCACTCCTGCTAGGTAAAGAGAAAATATGATTCTTACCAATTCGCAAATTAAGATTCAAAGAAGTGAAAGAATTTGTTCATAAACCTATAAAGAATGTTATAATCAATACTCAAACATAGACCTCAGATTCTAATCCCTGTGTTATGTACCAATGTGATACGTTCATGCAACATCTTGATTTAAGATTTGATTCCCAAAACTCTAAAGATCACTTCTTCTATTCTAGAGAGCCAATACTGTTGTTCCAATTCTAGCTTTATACATGTGCCTAGAAATCTGGCATTAGTCCTATAAGTTTCAATTCCTTCCCTTAAATCCTTAGAGATCCTAAAGATATGAATATACCCAAGAACTAACTCTTCTTTTTGATAGTAACTCACCAATAAAGTTTTTGTTGTCTAACCAAGTGTGAATCAAACAATCTTTAGTTGCATTCTTGAGAGTAGGCAACTGAAAAATCATGGTGGAGAAGGCAAAAGGTAATATTAGCTTTATCAGCATGAGGTCGTCTTTCGGAGAGGTAACAGTGAAGTTTGGGTGAATAATGATCCTGTCATAAGGTACAATCTCCCCAGTAAAGTCTTGAATATTTGTGAAACTGCCATAAAAGATGATCTGAAGATCTCTGAAAAATGAAAAAGAGAAAAAAGGTTAATGCTCCCAGATCCCAAAGCTAATCTCTCTCTCTCTCTCTCTCTCACACACACACACACACACACACACACACTCTCTCTCTCTCTCTCTCTCTCTCTCTCTCTCCTTCTATGGTAGCCCATTAAATCTTTTCCTCTCATTTTTGTCCACTTAATTCTTTATGTGTAGCTGCCACATGTGGTCACACAGATTATGCATTATACAAGCCAATGGGTTGCCATTCACATAGACTATAATGTAAATGGTCCTGCCAGGAGTTAAGCAATGCAATGGCTTGGCTCTATTCTTAGCATAATTCTAGAGAGAAGCTCCAATTCAAGACCTGGAAACAGTAGAAAGAAGAATGCAAATGGATAGTCAAGGCTTTTATGAAATAGTAGGCTCTGTTAGGGAGGCTCCTTTGGGAATTGAGGGGAATAGGAAATGTGAAAATGTATAGAGGAAGCAAGTAACAGTTTTAAGAGTTTAAATGTTCTAAAGCTAGGGAGGACTGCCTGAATATACTATTCTCTACTCACGTCTATCAAAACTGCTAGATTAACAGGGTTCTCTGGTGGTCCTTTGGGAAAACAAGAGTCAAAAATCCTGGATGTTACACTGAGATCCAGTTGAGATCCACTCACTAGCATGGCTCAAGAACTCTAAATCCAGAACAGGGCACTCCAGTGAGGCCCATGAGTCTCCCACTCAGGTATTTCTCCAACCACAAGAGTGAGATAAGTATCACACTGGTACTAAGTACCAAATTTTTTGTTGCACTCCCAAATGCTAAGATTATATTGTCTCCTAACAACAATACCATTTGTCTCTCAGTCTGTCTTTGACACCTTATAGAGAGTTGTAAAGTTTAAAGAGATAGGACAGGGTGGGGGTACCCTGGGTGGTTCAGTCGGTTAAACATCTGACTTTTGATTCTGGCTCAAGTTATGATCTCGGGGTTGTGGGATGAACCCTGTGTGGGGCTCTGCACTCAGAGCAGAGTTGGCTTATCCCTCTCCCTCCAACCTCCTCCCCCTGCTCACACCCATGCTCTCCCTTTCTCTCTCTCTCCAAAATAAATAACTTTAAAAAATATTTTTTAAAAATAAAGAGAGAACAGGAATAGGCCTGATAAATTCACCCTTGAGCTAAGCCCAAGGACTGACAAGTTTAAAAGGTCTCATCAGAGCAATATCCTTTAGGCAAATTTTGCTTTCAGTCACTTTTACAAGAAATTAGATATTATGAGGACTTTCCTTAGTTCTGCTGTGTTCCTGAGAACTGTCATACTTTGTTTCATCTGCTTGTAATGAAGGATTTTGCTGGGCTCCCAGGTAGGGATGACTGGTCTTTGGCCAAGTTGTTTTTTACTGACTGCTGTGTTTCTCATTAGATCATCTCAGTCTATTTCATTCTCTATACCAAACACATGCTCCCTTTGTGTTTAAATTCATATTTAGTTGGCATAATTCCTCCAGAAAAATATGAAATTGCAGTGGCCACTGGGAGGAATTTTGACAAGAGCAAGACTATTCATTGGACTGATACATTAGAACAGAAAAGGAAGAAACCATGATGTTAAGTTTCTTTCTCTCTTGTCTTTCTAAATGAGAGATCACTTAATGACCCCCACCAATCCTTTTCCATACCTTGGGAATTAATGAGCACTGGTGTTTTAACTATACAACTTGATGGAATTGTTAGGCCCAACTTATTCTTTAAATCAGTTGTAATAACTCTTGTGCATCTGTGTTTGTCAAATTGCTTTTTTCTGTTGTTAAGATTACTCTCCCTTCTTGCTAAAGGGAAGTCATTAGTTCTTCCAGTGTTAATTTAATAACTATCTAAAACTGGTGCCCTCTAATATTTTCTCTTATCCTTCCTCTATTTCTCATTTTTCCTTCCCCTAATTTTATGACTTAATTTATCATAAAATATGCTCATAAGTAAATAGAGAGGTTTATATTGAAAAAAATTGTTCATGATAAATAGAGGATTCAGGCAAATTAGAATGAATGAATTTCAGCTTAAGACAACTCTATAGTATGCAAAACTGAACTATGGTAGAAAAACAAGAGAATAGTGGTTCCCTCTGAGAGATATGGATGGAATATAACTAAGAATGCCTATGAGAACCAAACCTTACACCTAAAGGAGCTAGAAAAAGAACACCAAATAAAGCCTCAAGCCAGCAGAAGAAGGGAAATAATAAAGACTAGAGCAGAAATAATATAGAAACAAGACAATAGAACAAATCAACAAAACTAAGAGCTGGTTCTTTCAAAAAATTAATAAAATTAATAAACCCCTACCAAACTTATCAAAAAGAAAAGAGTAAGGACTCAAATAAATAAAACCAGGAATGAGAGGAGAGATCACAATCAACACCACAGAAATACAAGCAATTATAAGAGAATACTATGAAAAAGTATATGCCAATGAACTGGGCAATCTGGAAGAAATGGATAAATTCCTAGAAACATACAAACTACCAAAACTGAAACAGAAAGAAATAGAAAATTTGAACAGACCTATAACCATCAATGAAATTGAATCAGTAATCAAAAATCTCCCAACAAACAAAAATCCAGGGACAGATAGCTTGCCGTGGGAATTCTATCAGACATTTAAAGAAGATTTAATACCATGATGCCTGGGTGGCTCAGTCAGTTAAGCAACTGACTCTTTTTTTTTAATATTTTTATTTTTTCAGTGTTCCAAGATTCATTGCCTATGCACCACACCCAGTGTTTCAAGCAATACGTGCCCTCCTTAAAACACACCATCAGGGGGCGCCTGGGTGGCTCAGTGGGTTAAAGCCGCTGCCTTCGGCTCGGGTCATGATCCCAGGGTCGTGGGATCGAGCCCCGCATCGGGCTCTCTGCTCTGCAGACAGCCTGCTTCCTCCTCTCTCTCTGCCTCTCTGCCTACTTGTGATTTCTATCAAAATAAATAAATAAAATCTTTAAAAAAAAAAAAAAAAAAAACACACCATCAGGCCCTCCCAACCCCCAACCCCTTCCCTTCCAAAACCCTCAGTTTGTTTCTCTGAGTCCACAGTCTCCCATGGTTCATCTCCCCCTCTGATCTCCCTTAAAGCAACTGACTCTTGATTTTGGCTCAGGTTATGATCACAGGGTCTTGAGACTGAGCCGCACATCAGGCTCTGTGTTCAATTCAGAGTCTGTTTGAGATTCTCTCTCTCCTTCTGCACCTCCCCTCATACTCACGTGCTCTTACTTTCTAAAATAAATAAAAATAAAGCTATTAAAGAAGAATATCTTTTAAAACTTCCAAATTCATTCTGCAAAGCCAGCATTACTTTGATTCCAAAACCAGACAAAAACCCCACTAAAAAGGAGAATTGTAGGCCAATACTCCCGATGAATGTGAATGCAAAAATTCTCAACAACACACTAGCAAATCTAATCCAACAGTACATTAAGAGAATTATTCACCACAATCAAGTAGGATTTATTCCTGGGCTGCAGGGGTGGTTCAAGGTTCCCAAATCAATCAATATGATACACCACATTAATAAAAGAATGGAGAAGAACCATATGATCCTCTCAAGAGATGCAGAAAAAGCATTTGACAAAATACAGCATCCATTTCTGATAAATACACTCAAGAAAGCAGAGATAGAAGGAACATTCTTCAACATCATAAGGCCATATATGAAAGAACCACAGCTAATACCACCCTCAGTGGGGGAAAAACTAAGAGCTTTTCCTCTACAGTCAGAAACAAGCCAGAAATGACCACTCTCATCACTGTTATCTAACATATTACTGGAAGTCCCAACCACAGCAATCACACAACAAAAAGAAATAAAAGGCATCCAAATTGGCAAGGTAGAAGTCACTTTCACTATTCATGAACGACTTGATACTCTGCATAGAAAACCCGAAAGACTCCACCAAAATATTACTAGAACTGATACAAAAATTCAGCAAAGTCACAGGCTATAAGATCACCATACAGAAATCTGTTGCTTTTCTATACACAAATAATGAAGTAGCAGAAAGAGAAATCAAATAATTGGTCCCATTTAACCATAAGATACCTAATAATAAATTTAACCAAAGAGGCAAAAGATGTGTACTCTGAAAACTAGAAAATACCTATGAAAAAAATTGAAGAGAACACAAAGAAATAGAAAGACATTCCATGCTCTAGGATTAGAAGAACAAATATTGGTAAAGTATCTGTATTATCCAAAGCAATCTACACATTTAATGCAAATCCTATCAAATTATCACCAACATTTTTCACAGAGCTAGAACAAACAATCCTAAAATTTGTATAGAACCATAAAAGACCTTAAATAGGCAAAGCAGTCTTGAAAAAGAAAAGCAAAGCTAGAGGCATCCAGCTTTATTACAAAGCTGCAGTCATCAAGCTAGTATGGTACCGGTGCAAAAACAGACACACAGGTCAATGGAACAGAATAGAAAAGCCAGACCCAGAACTATATGGTCAACTAGTCTTTGACAAAACGGGAAAGAATATCCAATGGAAAAAAGACAATCACTTCAATAAACTGTATAAGGGTAATGGAACAGCCACATGCAGAAGAATGAAACTGGACCACTTTCTTACACCAAACACAAAAATAAATTCAAAATAGATGAAAGACCTAAATGTGAGGCAGGAAACCACCAAAACCCAGGGGAGACAGAGGCCACAATATATTTGAGCTCGGCCACAGCAACTTCATGCTAGACACACTGCCAGAGGCAAAAGAAACAAAAACAAAAATGAACTATTGGGACTTCCTCAAGATAAAAAGCATCTGCACAGCAAAGGAAACAATCAATTAAACTAAACAGCAACCTACAAAATGGGAGAAGATATTTGCAAAGGACTAGTATCCAAAATCTATAAAGAACTTATCAAACTCAACACCCAAAAAATAAATAAGCCAGCTAAAAAATGGACAGAAGATATGAATAAACATTTTTCCAAAGAAGATATCCAGATGGCTAACAGACATATGAGAAGATGCTCAACATCAGTCACCATCAGAGAAATGCAAATCAATCTTTTGTCTGTAGTGTCATTTGTGAATATCTTCTCCCATTCTGTGGGTTGCCTCTTGGTTTTGTTGACTGTTTCCTTTGCTGTGCAGGAGCTTTTGATCTTGATGAAGTGTCAAAAGTTCATTTTTGCTTTTGTTTCCTTTGCCTTTGGAGACATATCCTGAAAGAAGTTGCTGTGGCTGATGTTGAAGAGGTTACTGCCTATGTTCTCCTCTAGAATTTTGATAGATTCCTGTCTTATGTTGAGGTCTTATATCCATTTCAAGTTTATCTTTGTGTATGGTATAAGAGAATGGTCGAGTTTCGTTCCTCTATATATAGCTGTCCAATTTTCCCAGCACCATTTATTGAAGAGACTGTCTTTTTTCCACTGGTTATTTTTTCCTTCTTTGTCAAAGATTATTTGACCATAGAGTTGAGGGTCCATATCTGGACTCTCTACTCTGTTCCACTGGTCTATGTGGCTGTTTTTGTGCCAGTACCATGCTATCTTGGTAATCACAGCTTTTTTTTTTTAAGATTTTATTTATTTATTTGACAGACAGAGATCACAAGTAGGCAGAGAGGCAGGCAAAGAGAGAAGAGGAAGCAGGCTCCCCGCTGAGCAGAGAGCCTGATGTGGGGCTTGATCCCAGGACTCTGGGATCATGACCTGAGCAAAAGGCAGAGGCTTTAACCCATTGAGCCACCCAGGTGCCCCGGTGATCACAGCTTTGTAGTGAAGCTTAAATCAGAGAACATGATGCCCCAGCTTTTTTTTTTTTTCTTTTTCAACATTTCCTTTGCAATTTGGGGTCTTTTCTGGTTCCATACAAATTTTAGGATTGTTTGTTCTAGCACTTTGAAAAATGCCAGTGGAATTTTGATCAGAATGACATTGAAAGTATAGATTGTTTTGGGCACTATAGACATTTTAACAATGTTTATTCTTCCGATCCATGAACATGGAATGCTTTTCCATCTTTTTGTTTCTCCTTCAATTTCTTTCATGAGTGTTCTGTAGTTCCTTGAGTACAGATCCTTTACGTCTTTGGTTAGGTTTATTCCCAGGTATCTTATGGTTTGTGGTGCTATAGTAAATGGAATCGACTCTCTAATTTCCTTTTCTATATTTTCATTGTTAGTATATAAGAAAGCAACTGATTTCCGTACATTGGTTTTGTATCTTGCCACATTACTGAATTGCTGTATGAGTTCTAGTAGTTTGTGGGTGGAGTCTTTTGGGTTTTCCAAATAAAGTATCATGTCATCTGCAAAGAGAGAGAGTTTGACTTCTTCTTTGCCAGTGTGAATACCTTTTCTTTTTGTTGTCTGATTGCTGTTGCTAGGACTTCTAGTACTATGTTGAACAACAGTGGCGAGAGTGGGCATCCTTGTCGTGTTCCTAATCTCAACACTCCAGAAAACAGATAATCACGTCAAAAAATGGGCAGAAGACATGAAGAGACACTTCTCCAAAGAAGACATACAGATGGCTAACAGACACATGAAAAAATGTTCATCATCATTAGCCATCAGGGAAATTTAAACCAAAACCATGTTGAGATACCACCACACACCAGTCAGAATGGCCAAAATTAACAAGACAAGAAACAACAAGTGTTGGAGAGGATGTGGAGAAAGGGGAACACTCTTATATTGTTGGTGGAAAGAATGCAAGTTGGTGCAGCCACTCTGGAAAACAGTGTGGAGATTCCTTAAGAAATTAAAAATAGAACTGCCCTATGACCCTGCAATTGTACTACTCGGTATTTACCCCAAAGATACAGATGTAGTGAAAAGAAAGGCCATATGTACCCCCATGTTCATAGCAGCAATGGCCACAGTCACCAAACTGTGGAATGAGCCAAGATGCCCTTCAACAGACAAATGGATAAAGAAGATATGGTACACATATATAATGGAATATTACACCTGCATTAGAAAGGATGAATACCGAACTTTTGTATCAACATAGATGGGTCTGGAGGAGATTATTCTGAGTGAAATAAGTCAAGCAGAGAAAATCAATTGTCATATGGTTTCACTTACTCATGGAGCATAAGGAATAACATGGAGGACATTAGGAGAAGGAAAGGAACAGTGAACTGGGGGAAAATGGAGGAGGAGATGAAGCATGGGGGACTGTGGACTCTAAGAAACAAACAGCGTTTTGGAAGGGAGGAGGGTGAAGGAGGATAGGTGACCCTAGTGGTGGGTATTATGGAGGGCACTTATTGCATGGAGCACTGGATGTGGTGCATAAGCAATGACTCTTGGGACACTGAAAAAAATTTAAAAAAAGAAAAAGAAAGGCAAATCAATACCATGATGAGATAACACCGCACACCTGTCAGGATGGCTAAAATTAACAAGAGATGGAGACAGGAAACAACAGATTTTGGCAGGATGCAAAGAAAAGGGAACCCTCATACACTGTTGGCGGGAATGCAAACTGGTGCAGCCACTCCGAAAACAGTACAGATGTTCCTCAAAAAATTAAAAATAGAAGTAACCTATGATCCAGCTGTTTATGAGTAGGGATTTGGCCAAAGGATACAAATATATAATTCAAAGGGATACATGCACCCCAATGTTTATAGCAGCATTATCTGTTATTAACAAACTGTGGAAGCAGGCCAAGTATCCACTGACTGAAGAATGGATAAAGAAGAGATGGTGTACATATATAAAATGGAGTATTACTCAGCCATCAAAAAAGATGAAATCTTGCCATTTGCAACAAAATAGAGCTAGACAGTATTATGCTAAGTGAAACAAGTCAGTCAGAGAAAGATAACACATAAGTACCATATGATTTCACTCATATGTGGAATTTAAGAAACAAAACAGATGAACATGGGGAAGTAGGGTAAAAAGAGATAGTGAAGCAAACCATAAGAGACCCCTAACTACAGAGAACAAACTGAGGTTTGATGGAGGGAGTTGGGCAGGGAATGGGTTAAATGGGTGATGGATATTGAGGAGGGCACTTGTGATGAACACTGAGTGCTATATTTAAGTGATGAATCATGAAACTCTACACCTGAGACCAATTTTACCATAAATGTTAACTAACTAGAAATTAAATAAAAACTTGAAATCAAAAAAGGGCATTTGAATATTATGTAATGTTAGACTCTGTTACATTAAATCTCCATATTAAAATTTTAGCAATGGCTAAAAGAATAGAAAGTGTGTATACTCCACAACAAAAATGAAAGAAGAATTAAAAGGTATCTAAAATATTAATCAAATAATAGAGCAAAAGCATTTTTAGACAAATATAAAAAGAGTAGGAATTCAAAATAGGTAGAAACAAGACTGAGTATAGTAATAATCAATATAAACATAATGCCTTAACCTCACCAGTTAAAAGACAGAAGCTGTAAATTGTATTTTTTTAATCCTACTATATGTAAATTAATAGACATATTTAAATCAAAAAGATACAGAAACATAGAAAAGATATAAAATGATATACCAGGACAATACTAACCAGCCAAAAAAAAGCAGGATTGGCATATTAATATCTGAAAAATAGGCTATAAAACAAAAATATTAACTATATGAGAGAAAGTAATTATATACAGTAATTGCTTTGATTTATTAGGAATGCACAAAACACCTACATTTATAAGTGTACCTGAACTTACATATACTTAATAAAATAGCTAAAAATTTTTTTAAAAAATAAAAAGTAATAAATGTATAAGACTATTTTGATCAATCTAAATATGGAAGAATATTTCAATGCAAATCTCTAAATTATTCATATTAAGTAAAAAAAAAAAAAAGTAAAGATACCAAAGACTTGAACTACACAATTAAAGTTTGATATACACAGAAACTTCTATCCTAAAATTACAGCATATACACTCTTTCAAACACACGAGGGGTTATAAAAATTGACTTTATACTGGTCCAAAAGGCAAGTCTCAATTTTCTTCAAAGAATCAATATCACATAAGATCACATTCTCTGACCACAAAACAATTAAACTGGAACTCAAAGATTTTCTTTTAATTTGGAAAGTTATCCTCCAAAATTTACCCCTCCAAATTCTCAACTTAGGAATGAAAGATTTAATCATGTGGAAATTTAAAAAAATTATTTAGAATTAAAATAATAATGAAAATGGCCCTTTTCAAAGATGGTTAGTAGAAAATCCACAGGAACACAGGCATAAATTACTAGAAATAGTAAGAGAATATAACAAGAGAACATGCCATTAGATAAGTTTATGAATACCAACTGCATTTCCATCATCACTAATAGAAAATATAACTTTCTGAAAGTACATCAGTTAAAAATGTAATAGAAAAGTATAAAGCCCTTTAAGAATAAATTTTTAATAAGATATGTACAAGACATGTTTGCAGATAAAACTCTTGAAATTCATCAAAGGGAAACCAAAATAAGTATAGAGATATACCAGATCCATGGCTATGAATAATTATTATCAGAAAAATATTAATTCTTCCCAACTGATATGAGTCAAAGTAATTCCAAATAAATCCCAACAGAGTTTTCATAGAACTTGACAAATTGATTTTAAAATTTATTTTAAAAAATACATAAGTGTTCCCGATAAAGAAAAACATGCCTGGCCTACCCTATCAGACATCACAAATTATAAGAAAGTCATAATTATTAAGGCATTGTGGTATTGGTCTATAATAAATAAACCAATGGAGCAGTAGAGAGAGTCCAAAAACATGCACAGACATGAGAACTTTCATAGATGACACAAGTGGTGTTACAGTCACTGGAGAAAGAAGGAACCATTAGATAAATGATATTTGGATGTTTAGCTTACTATAATTTTTTAAAAAATGAAACTAGATCCCTTCTTCACATCATTCACAAACATCAAGTCTAAACTATATAAATATTTAAATATGAAATCAAAACTTTAAAGACTCTAGAAATGAATAAATATCTTTCTGATCTTGAATCATAAAGGTATTTTCAAGTAGGCACAAAACCCAATTAATCAGAAGTAAAGATTGATAATTTAAGTGTTAAATTGAATTATGCCCAAGAGCTCTTATTTATCAAAATACACCATAAAGAGAAGATGGTACCATGAACTGGAAGAATATATTTTCAACATACGTAATTGATAAAAGAGTAATAACTAGAGCATTTATAGAAGTCCTACCAGCATTTTTTTTTAATTCACGAAATGTTCATAAAACATGAAAGAGAATTTCCCTGAAGAAACACTATTAGCAGAAGGAAGAGGGTGGAGGAGAAAAAGTAGGAGAAAAAATTATGCTAATCATCACTGCTAATAAAGATTAAAAAATTAAAAGCATAACAAGAAATTTCACACAATCAGCAAAATAGTAAAAATGTGTGACAATACCTAATGTGGGAAATGATTATAAATTTCTGGAAGATGTACAAAAGTGAACATTTGCATTCTCTATTACCCAGCAATTCCACTAATTATATACTCTAGAGTTATATACCAAGAGGTACAGTTGCAGGTACACACCAACATGTACACACACTAACACATACATGTGTATATGGGGAGCCCTGGAGCCTTGGAACAGAGCGGACAGATCCCCATCACTTACGGTAAGAAGCAGTGTGCCGCTGTCAATACCCACTGAGGGGCAATCAAAGTCCCTACACAGGACTGATAACTGGAATTCAGGTAAAATAGGTAGTGACGATGATTTAACCCTTCCATGTCTTCACCAACATATGAAACAACACCTGGAACAAAAAGAGAAGAGAATCAAGGGAAATAACCTAGCTGACTCAAGAGAACTCAGGGTGCTTATGGAGATTTCCGGATGCCAGTATCAGATAATATCAATATTTGCCACTCACTAATCACCTAGCTAACTAAGTGATACCTTAACTCTGTGGTACTAGAGAACCATACTGTACAAACACTGTACTAAATACTTGGTGTACTTATTCAAATTTTTTATTCTTCACAGAAAAAAAAACTATAGGATGGATAAATTTTATATTATTTTACAGATTAAGAATTTATTAGAGACCATCTTTTCCCACATTGTATATTCTAGTCTCCCTTGTCATAGATTAATGGACCACATAACTGTGGGTTTATCTGTGGGTTCTCTATTCTGTTCCATTGATCTGTATGTATGTTTTTGTGCCAGTACTGTACTGTTTTGATTACTACAACTTTGTAGTACATCTTGAAACCCAGAACTGTAAGGCCTCCAGCTTTGTTTTTCTTTCTCAAGAGAGACAATACAATGGATATTATGTAGCCATAATAAAGGATGTTATAGTGCCATTTGCAACAATATGGATGGACCTAGAGGATATTATACTAAGTGAAATAAGTCAGATTGAGAAGGACAAATATCATATGCTTTCAGTCACATATGAAATCTAAAAAAAAAGAATAAACAAAAAGCAGAAACAGACCTAAAAATACAGAGAACAACCTAATGGTTACCAGAGGGCAGGGGGATGAAGGGATGGGAAAATGAATGAAGCGGAGTGGGAGATACAGTCTTCCAGTCATGGAATGAATAAGTCATGGGAATAAGAGGCATGGCATAGGAAATATAGTCAGTAATATTCTAATAGCGCTGTATGGTGACAGATGGTAGCTATATTTACAGTGAACATAGCAAAATATATAAACTTATCAAGTTACTACATTGTATACCTGATATTAATGTAACATTGTGTGTCAACTATACTCAAATTTCTTTCTGTTTATAGTTTTAATTTTATTTTTTTAATTTTTATACCTATCTTATGGCTTTTATTTTTTTTTACTATGTTATGTTAGTCACCATACATTAGTTTTTGATGTAGTGTTCCATAATGCACTGTTTGCATATAACACCCAGTGCTCCATGCAATACATACCCTCCTCAATAACCATCACCAGGCTAAACTATCCCCCTGCCCCTCCCCTCTAAAATCCTCAGTTTGTTGCCCAGAGTCCATAGTCTTATGGTTCGTCTCCCCCTTTGATTCTCCCCACTTCATTTCTCCCTTCCTTTTCCTAATGTCCTCCATGCTATTCCTTATGCTCCATGAGTAAGTGAAACCATATGACAATTGACTTTCTCTGCTTGACTTATTTCACTTAGAATAATCTCCTCTAGTCCCATCCATGTTGATGCAAAAGTTAGGTATTCCTCCTTTCTGATGGCTGAGTAATATTCCATCATGTATAAATATACCACCTCTTCTTTGTCCACTGATCAGTCAATGGACACTTGGCTGCTTCCATAGTTTGGCTATTGCAGATAATGCTGCTGTAAACATGGGGGTGCATGTATCCCTTTGGATTAGTATATTTGTATTCTTTGGGTTAAATACCTAGTAGTAAATTGCTGGGGTCGTAGGGTAGTTCTGCTTTTAACTTCTTGAGGAACCTCCATACTGTTTTTTACAGTGGCTGCACCAGTTTTCATTTCCAGCAACAGTGCAAGAGGTCTCCTTTTGCTCCACATCCTCTCTAACACTTGTTGTTTCTAATTTTGGCCATTCTGACAGGTATGAGGTGATGTTATATTATAGTTTTGATTTGCATTTCCCTGATAAGTGATGTTGAGCATGTTTTCATAAGTCTATTGGCCATCTGTATGTCTTCTTTGGAAAAATGTCTGTTCATGTCTTCTGCCCATATTTTGTTTATTTTTTTATTTTTTTTAAAGATTTTATTTATTTATTTGACAGAGATCACAAGTAGGCAGAGAGGCAGGCAGAGAGAGAGAGCTCGGAGGAAGTAGGCTCCCTGCTGAGCAGAGAGCCTGATGCAGGGCTCGATCCCAGGACCCTGAGATCATGACCTGAGCCGAAGGCAGAGGCCTAACCCACTAAGCCACCCAGGCGCCCCTTTTGTTTATTTTTTAAAAAGCGATATATATTTATTGTGAAACTTTATAAAAGACATGAAATAAAAATCATCAGTAAAAAAAAAAATCATCAGTAATCCCCAAACCAAAAGGTAATAATTAATAGTATTTTGGGATATTTTCTTTCAGTACTTTTTCTGTAGGGATGGCTAGTTTCAAGGGCATGGGACCTTGTACTCACACAGAACTCGTGTTCAGAAGGGCCCTACATTTGGTTTAAGGTTCTACTACTGCTATCTTAGAATTAAAATTTTTGAACAAGAAATCTTGCATTTTCATTTTATACTAGGCTCTGCAAATTATGTAGTCAGGTCTGTCTACAGACATTCATGGACACAAACATACAGATTAATATATACATATATATTTATAACCTATGTCATTAAAACTCCAAAATTCTTTGTAAATGTTCTTTTTAATACTTACATAATATTTCATCATATGGAAACAGTCATGTATTCAGTTACATTTCTATTTTGGTACCTAGTTTGCATAACATTTTATACTGTTATGATGAGGAACATCTTTTCATATTATTTTTCAAATGTAGTTCTAATTATTTCCTTAAATAACATCTGAGAAGTAAAATTAAAGGGAGGAAGGGATTGGAACATTTTGGAACTTTGTATTTAAATTGCCAAATAGCGGGACGCCTGGGTGGCTCAGTTGGTTAAGCGGCTGCCTTCGGTCAGGTCATGATCCCAGCATCTTGGGATTGAGTCCCACATCGGGCTCCTTGCTTGGCAGGGAGCCTGCTTCTCCCTCTGCCTCTGCCTACCACTCTGTCTGCCTTTGCTCGCTCGCTCACTCTCTCTCTGACAAATAAAAAAATAAATAAATAAATAGTTAAAAAAAAATAAATTGCCAAATAGCTTTTCTGAAAGATCACTATTACCAGAAGTGTGTAAGAAATTTCTCTTCATACCCTCAGCAGCAAAGAATATTATGATTAAAAAGTATTTGGTAATTGAATTAGTTAAAATATTATCCACTTAATTTCCATTTCTTTGACTACCAGTAAAGGGAGTTTTTAAAAAATATATTAGCCAAAATATATATGTGTATATATACATATATATATATTAGCCATTTTTTATTTCTTTGTGGAATTACCCAAGAATACAAACGTCTCTATATGTTTTTTAAGGCTCTTTGAGTCCTACTACTCCAGCTTTATCTTCCCCATCTTTTAATTGGATTATTCCTTTTTTGTGTGTTGAGTTTTGTAAGTTCTCTATATATTTTGGATATTAACCCTTTATCAGATGTCATCTGCAAATATCTTCTCTCATTCCATAGGTCGCCTTTTAGTTTTGTTGATTGTTTCCTTTTCTGTGTAGAAGCATTTTATGTTGATGTAGTCCCAATAGTTTTTGTTTCCTTTTTGTTTCCCTTCCTTCAGGTGAAGTTGCTACAGCTGATGTCAAAGATGTTACTGCCTGTGTTCTCCTCTAGTATTTTTATGGTTTCAGGTCTCACATTTACGCCTTAAGTCCATTTTGAATTTATTCTTGTGCATGGTGTAAGGAAGTGGTCCAGTTTCATTCTTCTGCATGTAGCTGTCCAATTTTCCCAACAGCATTTGTTAAAGAGACTGTCTTTTTCCCATTAGACATTCTTTCCTGCTTTGTCAAAAATTAACTCACCATATAGTTGTGATGTCATTTCTGGGTTGCTATTCTGTTCCATTGATCTATGTCAATTTTTATGCTGGTACCATACTGTTTTGGTTACTATAGCTTTGTAATATAACTCAAAGTTTGGAGTTGTGATGTCTCCAGCTTTGCTTCCTGCCTCCCACCCCCACTCCAAGGCTGCTTTGGCTATTCGGGGTCTTTTCTGATTCCATACAAATTTTACAATTCTTTCATCTAGCTCTGGGGAAAATATTGGAAATTTGATAGGAATTGCATTAAACATGTAGATAGCTTTGGGCAGTACAGACATTTTGACAATATTTGTTCTTCCAAAACCTGAGCATGGAATATCTTTCCATTTCTTCATGCCTTCTTCAATTTCTGTCATCAGTGTTCCATAGTTTTCAGAGTATAGGTCTTTTACTTCTTTGGTTAGTGTTATCCTAGGTATCTTATGGTTTTTGGTAAAATTGTAAATGGGATCAATTCCTTGATTTCTCTTTCTGCTGCTTTATTATTGGTGTATAGAAATGCAATATATTTCTGTATGGTGATTTTACAGCCTGTGACTTTGCTAAATTAATGTATCCCAGTTCTAGTTCTAGTAATTATCTGTAAGTATCCCAGTTCTAGTAATATTCTGGTGGAGTCTTTCAGGTTTTCTACATTGAGCATCATGTCATCTGCAAATGGTAAAAGTCTGACTTCTTCCTTGCCAATTTGGATGCCTTTTATTTCTTTTTGTTGTCTGACTGCTATAATTAGGACTTCCAATAGTATGTTAATTAACAGTGATGAAAGTGGACATCACTGTGTTGCTGCTGACTATAGAAGAAAAGCTCTCAGTTTTCCCCCACTGAGGATGATATTAGCTGTGGATTTTTCATATTGGCCTTTACGATGTTGAGGAATGTTCCTTCCAACCGTACTTTGTCGAAAGTTTTTACCACAAATCGATGTTGTACTTTGCCAAATGCTTTTTCTGCATCTATTGAAAGGATCCTATAATTTGCAGATACTGAACCCACCCTTGCAGCTCAGGAATAAATCTCACTTGATTATTGTGAATGATTATTTTAACAGATTCAATTTGCTAGTATTTTATTGAGAATTTTTGCAACCATGTTCACCAGAGATACTGGCCTATCGTTCTCTTTTTCAGTATTGTCTTCATCTAGTTTTGGTACCAGGGTAATGCTAGCCTCATCTAATGAGTTTGGAAGTTTTCCTTCCATTTCTAGCTTTTGGAATAGTTTGAGAAGAATAGGTATTAACTCTTCTTTAAATGTTTGGTAGGATTTGCCTTGCATGAAGCCATCTGTCCCTGGACTTCTGTTTATTGGGAGTTTTTTGATTACTGATTCAATTTCTTTGCTAGTTATCAGTCTGTTCAAGTTTTCTTTATTTTTTTCTGTTTCAGTTTTATATGTTTCTAGGAATTTATCCATTTCTTTTTTTCTGTTTCAGTTTATATGTTTCTAGGAATTTATCCATTTCTTCTAGGTTATCTAATTTGTTCACATGATAGTTTTTCAAAATATTCTTTTATAATTATTTGTATTTCTGTAGTATTAGCTGTTATTTCTCCTCTCTCATTAGTGATTTTATTGGTTTGGGTCCTTTCTCTTTTTGGTAAGTCTGGCTAGAGGTTAATCAATTTTACTAATTTTTTCAAAGAACCAGCTCCTGGTTTCATTGCTTTGTTTTATTATTTGTTTGCTTTTTAGTTTCTATATAATTTATTTCTGTTGTAATCTTTATTATTTTCTTCCTTCTGTTGGCTTTAGGCTTCATTTGCTGCTCTTTTTGTAGTTCCTTTAGGTGTAAGGTTAGAGTGCTTGAGATTTTTTTCTTATTGCTTGAGGTAGTCCTGTATTGCTACATACTTCCCTCTTAGGACTGCTTTTGCTGCACCCCATAGGTTTTGGATGGTTGTGTTTTCATTTTTATTTGTTTCCATATTTTTTTTATTTCTTCTTTGATTTCCTGGTTGACCACTTATTTTTTAGTGGCATGTTGTATAACCTCTGTGTATTCGTGGTCTTTCCAAATTTTTTCTTGAGGCTAACTTCTTGTTTCATAGCATTGTGATCAGAAAAGGTGCATAGTATGATTTCAATCTTTTTGTATTTTTTGAGGCTTGTTTTGTGACCTAAAATGCAACTTATTCTGGAGAATGTTCCATGTGCCCTTGAAAAGAAGGTGTACTCTGTTTTAGGATGGAATGTTCTGCATTTATCTGTTAAGTCCATCTGGTCCAATATGTCATTCAAAGCCATTGTTTCATGTTTATTTTCTGTTTAGATGATCTGCCCACTAATTTAAGTGGGATATTAAAGTCCCCTACTATTATTGTGTTATTGTCAATTCATTCCTTTATGTTTGTTAATAATTGTTTTATATACCTGGGTGCTCCCATGTTGGATGTATAAATATTTACAATTGTTATATCGTCTTGTTGGATTGTCCCCTTTGTTTTTATATAGTGCCCTTCTTCATCTCTTGCTATATTTTAGGATAAAATCTAGTTTGTCTGATATAAGTCTTGCTACTCCAGCTTTCTTTTGACATTCATTTGTGTGCTAAATGTTTCTATACCACCTCATTTTCAATCTGCATGTGACTTTAATCTAAAATGAGTCTCTTGTAGGCAGCATATAGATATGTCTTGTTCTTTTAACCCATTCTTTCACTCTGTGTCTTTTGACTAGAGCGTTTAGTCCATTCACTTTTAAAGTGGTTTTTTTTCAAAGTAGTTATTGATATGTATTTATTGCCATTCTATTACTTGTTTTGTTGTTTCTGCAGATTTTTTCTGATCCTTTCTGTCATTGTCACTTTTTTCAATTTGGGCTTCTCTTGCCTTGTCAATGCGGTTTTCACCTGTAGACGATAAGTAGTGAAGGAACAATGACTTATACAATATCCCCCACTAACTAGGACAGTGTCTGGCAGGAACTCAATATGTATGTATTATACGAATGAATTAGTAGGTTGGAGTAAAATTCACTTTGTGTGCAGGGGTCCACTGGGAGGCTCTGAAATTAATGGAATGGTTTTCTGAATCCATATGTGAAACAAGCATCATCAGAAGACTAAGAGTTAATGTTTTCTTTATGTGTGTGTACTTTTTCCCAAATTCATATATGCGTGCATTTATTTTAAGAAGTATTTCTTGAATACTTACTATGTGCCAGGCAACATATTGGATATTAAGTATAAAAGGGTAATGGAGATAGAAGTAGACTTTGCCTCCATGAAATGAAAGGGATAGACAACAAGCAAATAAGTACATAGATGGACAGTTATAAATTGTGATGAGAAAGTAACAGTGTTCCATGAAAAAACATAAGAAAGAGTAAATGAAGAATCTAATTTAGTTTGGGTGTGCAAAGAAGTACTTGCTGGGTAAATGACAGGTGATCTGAGATAGGAAGATGAGAAAAACCAGCTATGGGAAGAGCAGAAGAAAGAGATTTTTCAGAATAGGAACTGCACGTACAAAGGTTCAAAGAGGAGATAGGACTAGGAGTGCTCAGGAATCTGAAGACAGCCAAAGAGACTGAAGCACAGAGGCTGAGGAAAAGAATGCCCTAGGATGAGCCTTTAGAGGAGGCAGAGGCCTCATCAAGCAGGGCTTGATAGCCATGCTCAGGAGTTTGGATTTTATTCTAAGTGTAAAAAAAATCTACTAAAGAATTTGAATATACAAAAGTTATGTGATCCAATTATTTTTTTAAAACATCACTGGATTTTGATTAAAAATGGACTGGAGGGGTGCCTGGGTGGCTCAGTCTGCCTTTGGCCCAGGTCATGATCTCAGGGTCCTGGAATCCAGCCCTGCCTTGAGCTCCCTGCTCAGCAGGGAGTCTGCTTCTCCCTTTCCCTCTGCCCCTCTCCCTGCACATGCTTGCTCTCACACGTGCTCTCCTCTCTCTCTCTCTCCTCTCTCTCTCTTAAATAATCTTTAAAAAAAAAAAAAAAACCAAGAAATGAATTGGAAAAGGGCAAGAGAAGAAACAGTTAGGCTAGGCTTACTGTAGTAGGCCCAGCACAAAGTGATGTGACTTGCACTAAATTGACAGTGGTGGAGAAGGAGAAGAGCACATAAGTGGGTGAATGGACACAAGATCTACTTCAAAAGTAAAGTTAACAGGAAATCCAGTAAACAGTATTTTAATAAAATACACATTGCTTTAACAAATACAGTTAATTCACCTTTTTGTCATTACATAAGTATTTAATAAATAATTATCATTTGAAAAGCCAAAATACCTTAAGACTAAAAGAGATTCTCATGCTCAAAAAAGTTGAGAATGCAAATAATCTTCACATTCCTTCTTACTCTAAGATAATCCAGTGCAAAAATTCAGTCTCCCTTAATTCCCACAATCTATTCCTGATTCCAGACTATCTGTCATTAGCTTTAAAAAGTCTGCACTATTACTAGCTCCATCTTAGCTGCAGCAACAAGACACAGTTCCTTCGAGCCACTGGTCCTTCCAAGGAAAGCTGAGGAACAGGTTTCTCCTAATGAAAACTGAGTTATATTCCAGGCTGAGCTCCCAACTAAATATTGGTCATTTACTCTAAAAATGCTCAGATTTCTTCCCACCAAAGCCCTGATGTCCTGACTCACTCTTGACCAAGCTTTACAGTCATTGATTCTAAGAACTCATTAGAAACTTACACATTGCATCCTTACCCCTGCATTCCAGCCAGTCCCTGCCTGTTTTATCTTCCCTCTCTACCTGATTTAGATTCCTTTATTCATCATTTTATTTTTTATTTTATTATGTTATGTTAGTCACCACATGGTATATTATTAGTTTTTGATGTAGTGTTCCATGATTCATTGTTTGTGTATAATTTTTAATTATGTTCTTATTACTCTTCAGAGATCCCTTATCCTAATGTCCTTGAATAATACTTTAGGCAAATTTTAACTCCATATTAATGCAACTATATGCCTTCACTGTGTCTGCACTTTAATTTTCTTAATTTGTCACAGGCATAGAACACATTAACTACTTCCTCCTCCTAGAAACAGACTCCTCTGACTGGTGTAAATTACATTTTTAATTTCTCCTGCCTCATAGGGTACTTTACCAGGCTCTCATCTTCTAGCAGCCCCTGAAGCATTAGAGTTCAACTTTCCATTTGATCCAAGAAGGAGTAGCCCCATTCCCTGCTCCCAGCTTTTCCCTTTTAAAACTAAAAGCCCCACACAATAAACACAACAAACATAGAAAGACTCTGAATAATGGAAAGAAGAAAGTGGACTACCTAAGGAACCTGGGGACTTAAGGAACAACATAACACTAACTTCCCTGGGTATTCTTACATCTCATAGACCCAAGATAGAGCGCTGGAGCAGAGTAGCCTATAATCCAGAACCACCAAAAAGCAAAGCCAAAAAACAAAAACAAAACAAATTAAAAAAAAACTTCAAGAAAAACATGCTCCTCCGAGCCAGAGGAAAGGGGAAAGAATAGTCAACACAAAAGAACTCTTTTTGACAACACCTACCCTACTCTAACCAAACAATGGGAAGTGGCAATGTTCCCAAACAATGGGAAAATGCCCACCTGCCATGGTCCCAAGGCTGAGTAGGGGGCTAATATTCTACCCTCACTCCCAGTGGAAGCAGGCAATACTCCAGTTTCTCAAGCAGGGTCATATGAGTGGGGTTCAGGGGAAAGCTGAGCCTCTGTACAGTGGCCAGGAGGCTGACGGGGGAGTCTAAGGCAAAGTTAACAGTACTCTGCTTCCTTCCCTCCACCACACATGGCCCTATGTCCCCAGGACCCAGCAGGTTGCCAAGACTTCACCATCATTTGACAACTATACTGAACAAGACTATGTAAGGTAGAGCTACTCAGAACATTGCCTCCTCCATCTCCTGGCAAATGGAGCACAGTAGGGAAGTGCATTTCAATTCTCAGCCTTCAACATGGAAATGTGCTGGTAAATGCAAAACTTCAATTCACTTCACCCCCCCCCGGCAATGTATTTAATGATATATGCTTACATGCATATATGCTCATATACAAGTGAAATGAATGACAGCAATGATGTAAGGGAAAGGAGGGAGAAGTCAGAATTATTTTATTATCATTTATTATTATATTATCATAATTATTTTATTATCATGTGATATCATGGATATCACACTATCCATGAACAGACACAGTGTTTTTGAAAGTGGACAACGATTAGTTGTAAATTTATATTGCAAACTCCAAGGCAACCATATAAAAAAGATTTAAAAAAAAAGTATAATGAATATGCCAAGAAAGGAGAGAGACTAAAATAATATAAAATACTCCATTAAAATCACAAGGGGCAAACCAAAAAAAGTAAAAGACAAAAATAGGAGCATAAAACAAGTAGAAAACAATAGTAAAGATGGTGGATAGTAATCCAACCATATCAATATTCACTATGAATATCAGCAGTTTAAATGCACCAATTAAAACAGAGATTCAGAATGAATCAAAATATAAGATCCAAATGTGTATTGTCTACAATAAACCTACTTTAAATTTTTTTAAGTTTTATTTATTTAAGTAATCTCTACACCCAACATGGGACTTCCGTAAGATCAAGAGTTGCACGCTCCTCAGACTAAGCCAGCCAGGAACCCCTAAACCCACTTTAAATATAAAGACATATAGACCAAAAGTAAATGGATGGAGAAAGATACACCCCACTAACACTACTCAAAAGAAAGCAGGAGTAGCTATATTAATTTCAAACAGAACAGACTTTAAGGAAGTTATCAGAGATAAAGACAAGCATTATTATATTATAATAAAAGCATCAATGATCCAAGAAGACATAACAATCCTTTGTGTGTGCACAATCACAGAGCATCAAACTATATGAGGTAAAAGCTGATAGAACTACAGAGAAGAATAGATAAATCCGTTCTCCTACTTGGAAACCTCAACACCTTTCTCTATCAGGAATGGATAGTTCCAGAAGGCAGAAAAACAGTCAGGATGTCATTTAAGCCCACAATACCTTCAACCAACAGGATGTAGTTGACAATTATAGACTGCTTTTGTAAAACCAGCAGAACACACATTTTTCGCAGGCCCACATGTAACATTCACCAAGACAGACCACATTCTGGACCACACAGCACACCTTAACAAATGTAAAAGAATAGGGAATCACACAATTTCTGAACTTAAGCCACAATGGAATTAAACTAGAAATGAATAACAGAAAGATACCTGGAAAATCCCAAAATACATGGAGATTAAACATACTTCTGAATAACCTATGGATCAAATGATAAATTGGACATCATCAAATTTAAAAACAATTGCTTTGTAAAAGACTCTCTGGAGAGAGATTAAAGACAAGTTATAGACCGGGAAAAATATGTGCAAACCTTGTAGCTGATAAAGGACTTGTACAGACTGGATACCTATTCTCAGACTCAATAGTCAATTAAACAAACAATCTAATTAGAAAATGGGCAAAAGACAAGAACAAACACTTCACTAAAAAGAACATCCAGGGGCACCTGGGTGGCTCAGTGAGTTAAAGCCTCTGCCTTTGGCTCAGGTCATGATCCCAGGGTCCTGGGATCAAGCCCCACATTGGGCTCTCTGCTCAGCAGGGAGCCTGCTTCCCCTCCTCTCTCTCTGCCTGCCTCTCTGCCTACTTGTGATCTCTGTCAAATAAATAAATAAATAATCTTTTAAAAAAAAGAATATCCATAAGGTAAATAGGCACATGAAAAGATATTTGACATCATTAGTCACTAGAAAATGAATATTAAAATTTCAATAAGGTATTACTATATACCTAACAGAATGGCTAATATGAAAAATAGGGAACTTCAGTGAAAACACCAAATGCTGGCAGAGAAGTAAAGAAAATGGCTCACTCAGACATTGGTGGTGGGAATCTAAAATGGTGCAGCCAATGTGGAAAGCAATTTGGCAGTATGGTATAAAACTAAACATACAATTACCATGCTGCCAGAAACTGCATTATTGGACATGTATCCCAGACAAACAAAAACTTACTATCATGTAAAAACATAGCAGCTTTATTAGTAAAAGCCAAAACCTGAAAACCAGCCAGATGTGTTTCAGTGGATAAATGGTTAAACAAACCAGCGTGCATCCATACCCCAGAATAATAGTAATAAAAAGAAAAACCTATTGATACACACGCAACTTGGACAAATCCCAAGGGAATTATGCTAAGTAAAAAAGAGCCAATCCTAAAATATAATGTACTGTATGATTCCATTTCTGTAACATTCTTGCAACAACAATATTATAGGAATGAAGAACACATTAGTAGTTGCCATGGCTTAGGGAAGAGGGGTTTTGTGGAGGAGGGAGAATGTAATGGTGTGTCCATAAGAAGGTAACAGGAGGGACTCTGCAGGGATGGACTCTTTTGTGTCTTCAAAGTCGTGATGGATGCATAGACCTACACATGTGAAGTTGCATAGATTTAAATACACGCATGTAAAAATGAGGAAAGCTGAATAAACTGGACAGTACCAATGTCAGTTTCATGGTTTGCTATATTTTCGTGCCACAGTTATGCAAAATGTTACCATGGTGGAAACCAGATGAAGGGTATGTGGTACTCCACACATTTCCTGCAACTTCCTGTAAATGTATAATTATTTCAAAATGAGAATCTTAAACCAAAAAAGCAGTTAGAACTCTTCATAGTTCTGTCTTTTACACATTTCCATAAACTCTTTTCAAGTAATCATTTACCCTCATTCCCACGAATTCAAATCCTGTCAAAGTTCCCAAATTCCAAAATCTGCATCCCAGCTCAGACCTGTCATGAGTTCCTGACCTTTATATTCAAGTGGACATCTCCATTTGATGTCTAAAAAGTACTTCAAACTCAGTAAGTCAAAAAAGTAACCTGTCTCCTTCCCCAAATACCTCCTTGTCCAGTGTTCCTGATTTCCATAAACTGTAGGACCATTCATCCAACCATAAATCTGGATGACAAGCCTTTACTTTTTCCCACCTTTCCTTTCCTCACATTCAGTTGATTATGACTTCTATCTCACTATTACCTCTGGTATCCTTCTCCTTTATTTCAGACTCACTGCCACCACCCTAGTCCACTCTGTTGCCCAGGAAGTTGCAACAGTCTTAAATTTCTCTCCTCATCTTTCCCACCCATAACCCATATCTCTACCCAAAATCATTCTCCATACTAAAGTCACATGAATGTTTCCAAATCCTAAGTGTGGTAACAGAACTCAGATATTTAAAACTCTTTAAAGGATTCCTATTACACCCAGGGTCATTTCTAAAATTAAGGCTAGAAGATTCTCTACTATATGACTCTTAATCTACTTCCTTTCTCTCTACTCCAGCCACACAGATGGGCTTTTAGTTAACATGTCGCACCTCATGACCTTCACACTTACTGAAACAACCTTCACCCCTGTCTGAAACAACCGACCCACCTCCACCCCACTTAACTTGGCTAACTCCAGTCTGTCTACTACAGGTTTAGGAAGCACTGATGTCCTTAAAAAATGGTTTTCTCATGTGGCACATATGGAAACTGAGGCTCAGAGAGGTTAGGGTATTTGTCCCCAGCCATATAACTAGGTAGAAGAGCATAACTGCTTAATTCCAAAGCCGTACCAACTTCATTACAGGCAAGTTACCTAGTTACTCCATGCCTTAGTTTACTCATCAAAAAAATGAGAACAGTAATACTTATCTCACAAAGTTGTTATAAGAATCAAATGAGTTAATATGAAGACAGCAGTGTCTGTTATAAGACCACTATATAGTTATGTGCTTTTACAGCAGCGGTGGTGATGGTGATTATTCTTATTATTGTACATTACATTTTGAAGCCCAAGAGCAAAATCAACATTTTCCTTTCGACCCTTACAGCAGAACACCTGCTTTTTTGTTTCCTATGTCCTTTATACATTCCTATGCCCCCTTCCAGCCTCCTATCTCCATCATCCCTTCTGGCATACCTCCATGTTTTAGCCCACGAACTTCATAAGACATTGGGAGGAGCATTGAGCCCATAATAGAAAGTTTTACTTAGGTCCTACCAATGACTGAGCCTGTACAGAAAATGAGTAATGTATCACCCATTTCCCAAACTTTCACGTCCCTGATCCACCAGCTCTCCCTCCCCAACACAGTGCCACAGCCTCAGCCCCCACCAGAGTCCAATAAACTTGACAAAGAGTTATCTTGAGTCACTCACCAGTCACCAACAGCAAGGTTAATAGGATACAATTCATGTTGATGCCTGAATCCTGTGCTGAGGACAAGGATGTGGTGGAAATTAACAGACACAAAGAAAGCACAGAATTTATATTCTGCCTGGGGATTCAAGACAGCAGAAGGTGCAGGTGGGAGAACTGAGGATAAGGATTCTACAAAAGTCTGTCATCTAGAGGTTTCTCCTTCTACTCTTGATCCTCGGTGTGAAAGCAGAGTCACCAGTCACAGCCGATCTTCTCAGTCTAACTGAAGCCTGCCCTATGGGAAGATGAGGTCCACCGGTCTGAGCTTATCTACTTCATCTAAGGAAAAGAATTCCAATGCAGGAGTCAAGTAAACCTTCTGTGGAGTTAAAAGTCATCCCAGGTTCCTCCCCTAGCCTCTTCGTTCTTCTCACCAGTCCCTTCCCCACAATGTGTGACCAGCCCCCCTCCCTCTACATGTCCCATTGACCCCTTTCTGTTCTGGGCTGCTCTGATGAAGCACAGCTCTGTCCCACCCTCCTGTGTGACACCGCCCTCCTCCCTTCATGCAGGTAGTGCCTAGCCCACCTCTCCTGAGAACTACTTTACTTGTACAGGTCATGTCTCACAACCACAGATGCCATTTGAATAAAAGTTCCCAACCAACACCAACACGAGTGGCTCTTTTCAGAGCTCCAAATCTTTCATACTACACTGTCCTCCTGTATGCAGGGCTCTCTCGCTCTCTCATTCTATCCTTTCTCTGTAGTTGCCTTTTTCAAATTGATTTTTGGTGGCAGAATAGAACAAGAATATTATCTAAATAGAAAATCAGTTAGGTGGCAGAATGAAACAGTAACAGAATTAAAGTCTCTGTAAACCTGATGGTTTGTGGAATGAGGCTAGAAGCAGATGTGTCTCCACGTGCACAAAGAATCTGTGATAATACTAATAAAGAACTTAATAACAAAAAATTACAAACATGAGGAAGCGTTGAGTATCAAACACACACACGAACACACACACACATCCATCCACAGAATTCTAAAGTTATTTTTTCAAACAGCTTTATGAATGATGTCCATATCAGATTATCAGTATCCTAAGACAAAAAAAGAAAAAAATGGGGGCACCGGGGTGGCTCAGTTCTTGAGTGGCTGATTCTTGATTTCAGCTCAGGTCATGGTCTCAGGGTCGTGGAATCCAGCCCTGAGATGGGCTCCTTGCACAGCAGGGGAGTCTGCTTAAGGATTCTCTCTCTCCTTCTGCCCCTCCCCCTGCTTTCTCTCTCTCTCTTTCTTTTAAACAAATAAATCTTTAAGAAAAAAAGGAAAAAATAAATAGGATCGGCAAACTACAAGAAGCCCTCCAAAGCTAAAATAATATAAAAAGGTGTTTGTACTGAAACAAGAAATCCCACACTTGAAAGTAGTTTGCTAAGCCTGTAAAAATTATGTAGGGCAGGGTGGCGGGGGCGGGGTGGGGGAAAGAAGCTAAGGAGAGAGGGTTTTGAGGACAAGATGGAATGAGGTCCAAGGGATGCCGTTAAAGCATGCTAGGGGTTTACTCTACATACAGTAGGGAACTACTGAAGACTTTTTAAAAGGAGATTGACATGATTTCATATGCATTCTAAAGGGAAAAAAAAAACCCGATTTTAGATAAAAAGGAGAATGTCAAGTTGAGCAACACCAGATGGGCACATACATTAGTTCAAGCATGACAAGATTATGGCCTGCATTAGGATGACAGCTGTGAGAATGAAAAGATACGGATGGATTTAAGAGACTTCTGGAAGTAGAACTGTTTAAGGTTGAGTGGTGAGAAAAAGAGAGAAATCAAACAAATGGTAGGTAATCTCCTACAATTAGAAAAACAGGCAATGCAGGGGAGGGGGGTAGGGAGACGGTGGTGGGGTTATGGACATTAGGGAAGGTATGTGCTATGGTGAGTGCTGTGAAGTGTGTAAACCTGGCGATTCACAGACCTATACCCCAGGGGCTAATAATACATTATATGTTTATTTAAAAATTATAAAAAGAAAAACAGGCAAAGAATACATTTGAAAAGCTGGAGGAAGAAAGGATAAAATTCTGACATGCTAAATTTCAGGAACCTTAAGCAGATGCCAAAAAAAATATGGTTTCAAGGAGGCAGTTCTATATGTGAGACAGGAGGTCTGGGCTAGAGATACTAATTTGAAACTCATAGACAGGTAGTAGTCCCCAGTACCAGCCTCCTCCAGAAAATCTGTTGTCTTTGGAAAGGCCTCAAACTCCCCTCCTGGCCCATAAGCTTTCCAAAAAAATCTAGGCCCAACAACCTCAGAGTAAAGAATAGCTCTCTCTCAAGTTTCATCTCTGTTAACTAATCCTACCCTCCCCACAGAAAACCTTGCACAGATCCATCCTGTCTTTGAACCTCAAGCACATTTCATAAACCAGCCCTATTCCCCAGTGGACCTCTGTGTCCACTGTGAGGGTCAGGAAAGTATGTGCCATGTCTCTTTTTCATTTCACACTTCAAGGAATTTGTTTGAGGAAATGTATCTTTTTCAAGATCTAGGAATGCCAGTTGATTAGCTGAAGCCTGGGGAATGCAGTTGAAAAGCTATGTGCCTCCAATAATAAGACCTAGATTCTATTTCTAGTCTTCCCAATCATGTGTGATTTTGAGACACTGGTGTAAATTTTGTTTTAGTTCTGTTATCTACAGACCAAGAAAAAAAAATTGTACCAGCCTTGTTTCCTCTTTTGTAGGCTTTTGTCCCATTGGCATGAGATTATGGGCTTATGAGACTTTGAAGGTCTAGAGTGATACAAAGTATAATTAATTTTATATTTCAGACTGCCCTGATATGAAATCACCACTGGCAGTGTCTATAAAGAATTTAGCTCAGAGCCTGGGATTTAAAAGCTATTAGTGAAAGTGTTGTTAGAGTGTGCTCTGTATTCTCCAAGGATGACCCTAGCAGTTTATTATTGATGACAAATCTTTTCATTAGGTAAAAAGCACTGACAGGTCCTGCCTTCTGAATTGTCACCAATACATAGTAGGTCCTCAATTTAATATAACCTAGAATACAGACCATTCCCCAACTGTCAAACTAACTGCTCTCTGAGTACTTTTCTTTCCTTCGTGTCCTTAGCTCAGAGCTGGTGATCAGGATCACAGACCAAGTTGGTGATGATGGCAGAGTGATGAAACAAACAGTGATCACAGAGAAAGATGAAGGAAGTGTAATAAAGATGGGAGGGGCTGAGGAAAAGGATAAGTATTAGGTGTTTCGGAGCAAACCTGGGGACACCGCCTTGAGCTAAGGTGGTGAATCTTGTCCCCCACAGCCCTGGCCTCAGAAACTCCATGTGGAAGATAAGCCCTGAGCCTAGAGCTCCATTCCCCACAGACAGCTGATTTGAGGCAGGTGGGCTTTTAGGGACAGCAGGTAGAGGGACCTGGATCTGGAAGTCTAAGGAACTGGGCTTTTTTTTTTTTCCTTCCCTGAAAGACCCAAGAGAGGAACAGTCCATCTTCCCTTGAGCAGAAGTCCATCTTCATTGTATACCTGGAGCCCTCTTCCACCCCCCTGTTTATGCCCAGAGCTGTTTTCCAATCCCATTTCATGTCCCCCTACCTAACCAAATCTACTGATTCTACCAGGCATTCCTGAGAACACTGTCCTGAGAGTTTCATACTCTGCTGATTTTCTGCATCTCACAGGGAAAGATCTGACTGCTATGAAATTTATCTTCTGTTTGGGTGTCCTTGCTGGTATGTATCCATGACCTTCTACTCCATCCTATAATGCACAGGGTAATGTAGGCTGGAATAAGGCAGATTGGGGTTTGTGGAGGGTACAAAAGAAGAGCCTAAGAAAACCAGTCATGGACAGAATTGGTATCTCCCTTCCGAGACCCCATGCAGAGGCTCGCAGGAGGCTGAGCCCACTGTTCCAGAGCTAAGCCACAGAGTGGGTGATGGTGCCCACTTGCCTTGGAGAATGCTCAACAATGAGTGTTCCCTGCGATGATTCCAAAATGTGGGCCTCATCACCCACAGAGCAGGTCCCAGTGTAGTCACAGGGACAAAGCACTCATTTTGAAGTCTATATCCCCCTGTTTCAAAAGCTAAGAGACTCAGAATTCAGGGAATCAAGAAGGTAGAAACAAGGTCAAATGCAAGGGCCCTACCTCCTGCACTCCCTGACTTCCAAGAAGTCCTTCTGATGGCAGAATTAGCTGGTGAGGCATTCCCCACCACACTGTGCTGCATCATTGCTTGCTGTGTGAGCTTGGACAAATTAATCCATCTTGCTTCAGTCTCTTTTGTCAAAATGGGGATATTACTACCTGTATTATAGAGATGTTGTGAAAATGTTAAATAGATCCATGTAAAGCACTTAGAACAAGAGCTGAGTGCCTCTTGTCCTTATTAATATGCCACTTTTTCCCCCTTGGGATTTCTGTGTGATCATAAAAGCATGTGGGGCAGTATAAACTATGGCTTGGGAAGGATTATGGAAGACCCAAGGACAGCTGAGACAAGAACAGTAGTTTATTTCTGACACTACAAGCAGCCTTCCTCCCTATCTTCTCAAGTGGTTTTTTTAATAATTCATTTTTTAAGTTACATGTTCATATTAAAAATTTGGAAATATTGAGTCAAGATGGCGGAGAAGTAGCAGGCTGAGATGACATCAGCCAGCAGGAGATCAGCTAGATAGCCTATCAAGCCATTCCGAACACCTACAAATCCAACAGGAGATCGAAGAGAAGAAAAACAACAATTCTAGGAACAGAAAATCGACCACTTTCTGAAAGGTAGGACCAGCGGAGAAGTGAATCCAACGCGACGGGAAGATAGACCCCAGGGGGAGGGGCCGGCTCCCGGCAAGCGGCGGAACAACGGAGCACAAAACCAGGACTTTTAAAACTCTGCTCCACGGAGGGACATCGCTCCAGAGGCTAAACTGGGGTGAAGACCTCACGGGGACAGCGTGGACTCAGGTCCCGCGGGGTCACAGAAGGATCGGGGGTGTCTGAGTGTCTCAGAGCTCACAGGTATTAGAGCGGGGAAGCCGGCTGCGGAGACAGAGCTGAGGAGTGAGCTCTCTGCTCGGGGTTACCTAGAATCGTAATCTGTGACATGGGCCGGTGCTCTGTGCGAGGGGTCCCCACAAGATCCGGGGAGACTCTGACCCCGGAGAGCTCAGGGATCTACGGGGTCCGGAGACTCCAGGTGGGACTCTGCCAGAGACAGAGACGCTTGGTCACAGGCTGGGTGAGCTCGGAGCTCCCAGGAGCCAGTGAGACGGGACTGATGACGCACGATTTTCTCTGAGCGCGGTCTCCGGGCGCGCACACTCTCCGGCGCAAACGTGGGCTGGGGAGACCGGAGGGATTAAACGCTTTTCTCTGAAGGCGCACTGAAGACTGGGGCCCCTAGCTCTCGGCTCCTCTGAACCGGAGACTGGGAGGCCGCCATTGTCATTCCCGTCCTCCGAAACTCTACAGAAAGCGTTCAGGGAACAAAAGCTCCCGAAAGCGAACCTGAGAGGATTACTTAGCCCGGCCCTGGGAAGGGCGGTGCAACTCCGCCTGGGGCAGAGACACCTGAAAATCACTACAACAGGCCCCTCCCCCAGAAGATCAACAAGAAATCCAGCCAAGACCAAGTTCACTTAACAAGGAGAACAGCGGATTCTTATCTGGACAAAATGACAAGGCGAAAAACTCACCACAAAAAAAAGAGCAGGAGACAGGACCGAAGGCTAGGGACCTAATCAATACAGACATTGGTAATATGTCAGATCTGGAATTCAGGATGACGATTCTCAAGGTTCTAGCCGGGCTCGAAAAAGGCATAGAAGATATTAGAGAAACCCTGTCAGGAGAAATAAAAACCCTTTCTGGAGAAATAAAAGAACTAAAGTCTAATCAAGTTGAAATAAAAAAAGCTATTAATGAGGTGCAATCAAAAATGGAGGCTCTTACTGCTAGGATAAATGAGGCAGAAGACAGAATTAGTGATATAGAAGACCAAATGGCAGAGAATAAAGAAGCTGACCAAAAGAGAGACAAACAACTACTGGACCACAAGGGGAGAATTCGAGAGATAAGTGATGCCATAAGACGAAACAACATTAGAATAATTGGGATTCCAGAAGAAGAAGAAAGAGAAATAGGAGCAGAAGGTATACTGGAGAGGATTATTGTAGAGAATTTCCCTAATATAGCAAGGGGAACAAGCATCAAAATCCAGGAGGTGCAGAGAACACCCCTCAAAATCAATAGGAATCGACCCACACCCCGCCATTTAATAGTAAAATTTACAAGTCTTAGCGACAAAGAGGAAATCCTGAAAGCAGCACGGGACAAGAAGTCTGTAACGTACAATGGTAAAAATATTAGATTGGCAGGAGACTTATCCACAGAGACCTGGCAGGCCAGAAAGAACTGGCATGATATATTCAGAGCACTAAACGAGAAAAACATGCAGCCAAGAATACTTTATCCAGCTAGGTTATCATTGAAAATAGAAGGAGAGATTAAAAGCTTCCAGGACAAACAAAAACTGAAAGAGTTTGTAAACACCAAACCAGCTCTACAGGAAATATTGAAAGGGGTCCTCTAAGCAAAGAGAGACCCTAAAAGTATTACCAGAAAGGAACAGAGACATTATACAGTAACAATCACCATACAGGCAATACAATGGCACTAAACTCATATCTCTCAATAGTTACCCTGAATGTAAATGGGCTAAATGCCCCAATCAAAAGACACAGGGTTTCAGAATGGATAAAAAAACAAAACCCATC